>QFFB01000488.1:27174-42183 GCA_003316465.1 Ramaria cf. rubripermanens
GCTTCGCAAGCTTCGCAAGCTTCGCAAGCTTCGCAAGCTTCGCAAGCTTCGCAAGCTTCGCAATGCAAGGAGAAATGGGAGTCCATGGAATGAATCAAGAGAGCGATAGCAATCAAGCAGAAACTGGACACAATAGCAGAGGGACAAGAACACAGGACACAAGGCAAGGATGGACACCTTGGGTCAATAGATCATGAAAACAGAGGCGCAACAAGAGAGGAAGCACACATGAGAAGCAACTGAACATGGGACCCCTTTGCACCAGCCCATGTCCAAGAGATCATAAAGAGGATTGACATAGGGCCAGACCTGGACACTGATCAAAGAGAAGCCATCTTGAACCTCATGAAAGAATTTGCTGACATCTTTGCCCTATCACTTTCAGAAGTCATCCCAGTAGACTACACAATGCACAAACTCAATGGCGACCTGAACATTACACTACCAAAGAAAGTGCACCAAAAGCCCATCACAGCAGCGCAGAAGAGTTGGTATGGTAGTATCTTAGCTGACATGGAGCAGGCAGACATCATTCAGAAAGTCCCAGCTGACTGTATCAAATGTCCAAGCAGCACCAACCTAGTCCCAAAGGATGTAGGCAAGACAGGCATGACATGAGCAGCTGTCCTCCACAAGTGCAATGAACAATGCACAAAGTACGGCCTAGGACCATACTGGGAGCAAGTGCCAGGAGACAAACATGTGGATACACAGACACCCACACTAGAAGCTGAAGAAGATGGACCCACACCAAAGACAACAAAGAAGTGGCGGATCTGCCATGCATTCACAGCACTCAATAAAGCCACAGTCATCCCTCTATTCCCAGCAGGCAGCCTCAAGACAAAGCAAGAGCATGTCACAGGAAAACAATGGGTGAGTGTAATTGACCTCATCTCAGGCTACTATGCAGTCAAAATGTATGAAGATGCCATACTATACACAGCCTTCTACATAGAGGGCAAGGGCTACTACATCTACCTACAGATGCCCTTTGGCCTGACAGGTGCACCAACAACATTCTGCGAGATGGTTGCGACAGCACTGGATGACATGATCAGTGATGAACTAGTGAACTGGATGGATGATATCTCAATGGCAGATGATGACTTTGACATGAAGCTAGCAAAAATCTGCAAGTTCTTCAACAGGTGCAGAGAGAGACAGTTGTCCCTAGCCCTAGCAAAATGCAAGCTGTTCCAGACCCAAGCCATCTTCACAGGGGTCACTATCACACCACATGGCATTACACCAAACTGGGATAAAGTGGTGGCAGTAGTCGTCTGGCCAGAATTGGAGAATACCCTTGACCTTATGGGATTTCTAGGCTTGACTGGCTTCTTTAGATGAATGATCCCAGACTACGCAAAGGTTGCAGCCCCCCTGGCAGACCTTACATGTGAAGTGAAGATGGAACTTTTATAATAAAATCAATATAAAGTAATATTTTAGTGAAAACCAATGTTTTGTTGTGTCTCGTCAACATGGTGCCAGATGAGGCACGCATGTTGATGACACAGGAGGTCACATGGTGTGGGGTAATGCTCGGCCTCAGGGACAAACTGAGAGCTTGGCTCAATGATGTCAGATAATGAAAATATACATCCCTCAGGCAGTTCTGGGTGTAAAGGTGTTCGATTTCGAGGGCCTAGAACTGTAATGATGACTAGATGATTTTTATGATGCTTTGGAGCTGCCAGAAACAGTGAGTGGAGGTTAGGAAATATTTTCTTGGTGGTTTTAACAAGTAAATATATGGATTTGTGCAAGATAAAAATTCTGGGTAATATTTTGTCACTAGTTTAGTCTAGGAACTATTGGAGTATTTATACTAGAACTATTCTAAAAATATCTTCGAAGGGAAATGACAGATGAGGTGGAAATGAATTACAGGGATGGATGGATGCAGTCAGAGTGGAGCAAATATTCCTCTGCTCATGTTGAAACATCAGATGGATAGGGGTATTACCTAGGATGTTAGGAATGGAGTCCTTCTAATTAATGGCGATGACAATTGATGAGTAAAAAGATAGGGGAAAATAAAATAAAATAAGCTTGTGAAAAACCTCTAATACCAATTATTATTTTCTGGACCTGTTTCATGAGTGTTCAGTTGAGTGAGTGTATGTGATACATCACTCTCTCCAAATTCCATATGTTCCGAAGACTCCATGCAGCAATCTCTATGCTATAACAATATATTTTGTTATACCTGTTCCACCGAAGGTTTGGCACTTATGTAAGTGAGCCGATCTAGTGGTCATGTGGGGTAATGACATATATGATCTGATCTACAATCTGGTCTCAATCCAGTGACATAGTGGGTGATAAAGGGCTAGTGAACGGTCTAACAGTTTCTAAAATGCTATAGACTTTTATCCCATAGATAAAATCCAAATAATTCGTCCAAGTTCTGTATCAGTCTTCTAGGACTAGGAGTGAAATGATAGAAATGGTTTTATAATGATTTTCATATTTTCTTTATCACAACAGGAACTGCCAAAAACAGGCTGGAAGGCAAAGAAAGGAGCATTCAAAAGGGCGCTACAGACAAACTCACTGAAAGATAAGTGGCTTGAACCCCAACATGAAGCCTTCTTGAAACTTAAGGTGATACTGACATCCAAACCCCTGTTGAAGACACTGTTTTATGATGGAAGACCATTCAGAATCACAACAGACGGCTCCAGGATTGGCTTTGGCGGCATGCTCAGCCAACAATTCAAGACAAAGGACAGCAGAGGAACAACCACAAGACAGTGGCATCCAATAGCCTACTGCTCCAAGCGCACATCCCATAGCAGAAAATGGTATGAGCCCTTCCTCCTAGAGTTTGCAGCACTGAAATTTGCACTGGACAAGTTTGATGACTACATACATGGCTCACTGATAGAGATAGAGATGGACTGCCAAGCCCTCAGGGACATTCTCAGCAAGGACAGACAAAGCTCAACACACACACATTGGGAAGAATCTATTATTGCAAGAAACATAGTAGACATCAGACACAGACCAGGGAAAGAGAACCCAGTAGCAGATGGCCTAAGCAGGAAGTAGAAAGGCAGAGAGAGACAGGGAGACAAAGGTGACTCGTGGTCCATGCTGCCAGGATGGGAAGCAAAGAAAGAGATCTACAATAACATCCAGGTGGTAAGCACAGATGAAGGACACAGAGAGCTGAGAACACACTTGGCAGATGACAAATGGTCTGTTATTATTAGCAAGTAATGGACTTAAAGGACAATTCTTTTATCTTTTTTCATTCCAAAGGACATTTTAGTTATCTCAACTCTTCTTTATCATCCAACCTCTTTTCACGGACCCTTTTGACTTTACAATTTCTTTCATCGCTTCAAATCATTCATCGAGGCGCATTTATATGCATAGTAATAGTCAAGGCGCACATTTGTGCGTAGTTACAGATGAGACACATTCAAATGCGTAGCACACTGTCCAGATTACAGTGTCAGTTCTTTTTCTTTTTTTTCATTACTACTGATCAGATCATCTATGTTCCTACTCTACTTCGTCTAGCTAGTGAAGCCGACCCCTAACGAGCCAGGGGCTCAAATTTTTCACATGTCTACTCCTTACAGACTATAGACTATTACTTATAGTTAGCATAACATAAGATATATTTTTGCGCTTTTTGCCCCTACCACTTTGCTCAAGTTCTTTGACGTTCTTAATTCTACTTACCTGATTCTAAATCTTACATCTGTTGTTCAGCCTCAACTTAAAGGGCTAGAATTTGTCTTTTTATCACCGACTCACTATTTGTTGCGTATTTCTGTCATTCTACGAGTTCTTTCCCCTATCATATAAAAGTCTTTGATACTCGACCTCACATTATTTTTACATGGTCAACAACCATCATAGACTACTTGACAGGCCACACAGCACACCAGTCAACCAGAGAACACAGAAAAGTGATGCACCGGGCGGACAGCTTCATGATTGCGGATGGGAAGCTGTGGAAGGTCAACCTCAAACCACAGGACAGGATGGCAAAGTGTTAAGTTCATGGACGTTACCCGGAACTTCGGAGGTCGGAGACTCGGAGGTCGGACTTCGAAGGTATGCGAGGGGGGTAGGGACTTGGCTTCAACTTATGGGTTGCACCACCCACTATCATTTGATCCCTAATTTCGGAGATCGGAGGTTCGGAGGTTCGGAGATTGACTAGAGGCTCGGACTTGGAGGTATCAAATAATAGTATCTAACTATAGAGAGGAATGCGAGAAGACTGGAGGTGGTAATGAGGAATTAAGTCGATATTCGAACTAAAGAACTGGATACAAGTTTGGAGGACTATTAATACCTCGTAAGCTAATTGTATCCTAAGAACGTATAACAAGAAAGATATAAGAGGCGTATAACAAGCGGAGTTCGGAATAGGGTCGGAGGTTCGGATCAAGGGAGGCACAAGTATTCTACTTTGGGTCGTGAATGAGGATTATACTTTAAGAGGTGAACAACAAGAACTGAAACGGAACATAATAGTTACTTCGGAGTTCGGGGGTCCGAAGGTTCGGAGATTCGGTGTTAGATCTCAGGGATCTAACACAAAGGTAGAGTGCATCCCAAGAGCAGAAGGATTCCAAAAAGCCATGTGCACACATGCAGAGAATGGTCATTTTGCATGGGAACTTATGAAGCTGAAGCTAAGGGACAGCTACTTCTGGCCAAGAATGGATGAGGACACAAGATGCACAGTCACTGAATGCCCCAAGTGCAAGAACTTTGGCCCCCCAGCACCTGAATGTGCTCCTACAGCCCATCAAGAGGAGACAACCCTTTGACCTGATCTGTGGCAATTACCTCTCACTGCCAAAAGGGAAAGGAGGGTTCAAAAGTACTTCTCTTGATAGACACATTCTCTAACTTCATCTGGGCCCATAAGCTGAAGTCAGCAGGAACAGGATGTACAACAGTAGATGGGCTTGACCACCTGTGGCTGAACTACGCCACACCAACAACATTCATAGCTGACGGAGGGTCACACTTCAAGAACAAGGAAGTCAAGACTTACTGTGAAAGCCACAAAATAGTGCACATCACAACACCGGCCTATGTACCATGGACAAATGGGCTGGGCAAGAACACCAACAAACTGCCGCTAGGCTGCCTCAGGAGACTCTGCACACTGGACATAGACAACATTGATTCCAATGACACAGACCTGAATGACACCCTGAAAAACTGGCCAGACCATCTAGATGAAGTGGTCAGAGCTATCAATGACAGGATCATACCTGCCTGGACACTCACACTATGAGAGCTGCTGTGGGGAAAGAGTTGGAGGCCTGAACCAGAGGACAGACATGACATAACAGAGACCTCAGAAGCAGATGCAGAATGCCACCTTGTGTTCGCAGACATCACATGAGCACAAGGACACACACACATGCTAGAAGAAGCAAGGAAAAGGAAATTGATGTATGATGATAAAGTCCACCCTGTGGAGTTCAAACAGGCAACCTTGTACAGACATTGAAGGAAAATCGAACGAAACACATCTGAAAGCTTCAAACTCTGAGGAGCCTTTAAAAACTCCAAGCTCCACATGTGTCTATTTCATCTCAGCTTATTCCATCATCTCAGTTCAGCCCAGCCAGCTGACTCAGCCATACCCCATCAATTATCAGTTCATTGTTATCCCCATGCCGTCCATCAACAACGTAGCTTCAAACTCTATTCCCCTTCAGACCTTTGACTCCCTAACATTTTTATAATAAAATCAATATAAAACAATATTTTAATAAAGATGATATTTCCTTATATCGTCGACACGGCACCGGATGGGGTGCTCATGTCAATGATGCAGGGGATCATGTGGTGTGGGGTAACATTTGGCCTCGGGAACAAACTGGGAGTTTGGTTCAGTGATGTCAGATAACAAAAATATACGTTCCTCGGGCAATTTTGAATGTAAAGGTGTTCGGTTTCGAGGGGCTGGAACTGTAGTGATGACTAAACAATTTCTATGATGCTTTGAAGCTGCCAGAAACAGCGAGTAGAGATCAGGAAATATTTTCTTGGTGATTTTAACAAATAAATGTATGAGTTTTGTGCAAGATAAAAGTTCTGGGTGATATTTTGGCACTGGTTTCATCTAGAAACTATTGGAGTATTTATACTAGAACTATTCTAAAAATATCTTCGAAGGGAAATGACAAATGAGGCAGAAATGAGTTACAGGGATGCATGCATGCAGTCAGGGTGGAGCAAATATTCCCCTGCTCATGTTGAAACATCGAACAAACAGGGATACTACCTAGGATGTTTGGGGCAGAATACTTCTAAGGAATCACGATGGAAATTAATAGGTAAAAGGATAGAAGAAAATAAAACAGAATAAGCTTGTGAAAAACCTTTAATATAGATTACTATTTTCTGGACCTGTTTTGTGAATATTAAATTGAGTGAGTGTATGTGATACATCACTCCTTCTAATTTCCATGGGTTCCAAAGTCTCCATACAGCAATCTCCATGCTGTAACAATATATTTTGTTATACCTGTTCCACCGAAGGTTTGGCACTTATGTAAGCGAGCCGATCTAGTGGTCATGCAGGGTAATATGTGATCTGATCCACGATCCGGTCTCGATCCAGTGACGTAGTGGGCGTTAAAGGGCCGGTGAGTGGTCCAACACTCTCTAAAATGTTATAGACCTTTTATCCTGTAGATAAAATCCAAATAACTCGTCCATGTTCTGCATTAGTCTTCTAGGACTAGGAATAAAATGGTAGAAATATTCTTGTAATAATTTTCATATTTTTCTTTATCACAACAAACATTGCCCTCATTATCATGATGGTCACTCAATTTGGAAGATATTCAGAGACATGCTGAGCTTCATCATATGCTTTACCCCCAGTCACCAAAAGCAGCATGGCTCTCAATGAAAAAGTTGTAAATTAATGTGAGGTTGAGTGTCAAAGACTTTTATGTGATAGGGGGTTAAATCCAGAGAAGTAGGAGTTGCGTAATGAAGAGTAAATTGATGATAGAATAGATGAATCCTAGCCCTAAACTCGGGGCTGGACAACAGATGAGATATTAAGAAGCTCAAGTAAAAGAACTAAGTGTGTTGCAGAATCAGACTAATGGTAAGGGCGAAAAAAGTGCTAAGTGTATTTTTGTGTTATGTTAACTATAAGTAATAGTCCGTAGTCTTTAAAGGAGTAAACATGTGAAAAAATTTGAGCCCCTGGCTCGTTAGGGGTCGACTTCGCTAGCTAGATGAAGTAGAGTAGGAACATAGATGATCTGATTAGCAGTAATGAAAAAGAAAAAGAACTGACACTGTAATCTGGACAGTGTGCTATGCATTTGAATGCATCTCATCTGTAACTACGCACAAATGTGCGCCTCGACTATTACTATGCATATAAATGTGCCTCAATGAATGATTTGAAGCGATGAAAGAAATTGTAAGATCAAAAAGGTCCGTGAAAAGAGGTTGGATAATAAAAAGGAGTTGAAATAACTAAATTGTCCTTTGGAATGAAAAAAGATAAAAGAACTGTCCTTTAAGTCCATTACTTGCTCATAATAACAAAAGTCACATCCCTATATTCCGATATTCCGAAATCATATGCCATTGGAGATTCAGTGTATTTCCAAGACGACATGCAGCCATTTACGTTCCTTGGATACATGGGCAAGGTTGTTCACAATGAAGGAAGGGAAGAATACGAGGCAGAATTCAGGGCTCCATACCCCACCAACCCTCCCACGTCAATCCAACTCAACCTTCATCATAGAGCTGCTCAAGACCATATACAACTGTCTCCCCCTCATGTTCTATCATGGGAGTGGATCAAGGAGAAGCTCAGGAGTTATTTCTGTTGTTGATTCGTCACCCTCATTCTTATGACTCAATTGCACCAACTAATGCCATGACTCATCTTGGAGAAAGTGGACCATTTGTACAACTATGATTGGTGTATATCTATAGTGTTCTTGTTATGACTAACTTTGTTTCAGAATGACTTACCTTGCTTCTATTTTAGTTAGTCTTTTCTTGTCATGACTCATAATTATTCTATTTTTGGATCTTTTATTACTCATTCTCCATACTTTACCCCTATCTGACACATTCTTGCTTACTTTCGCTATTGTAATTTCTCCATTGTTTCCCCTTTTGTGTTTTGTGTTCTCGCCATTACTCATTCTGACTCAGACCTGCTTGCTCATCATATGACTCAACCCATCGCAGTGCATGACATCATTGTAGCTTGGGGATGTGTATATAAAGGGCTTGGTCTTGCAGTACAATAACAAGTCAAGTTTAGTTCTCAAGTCAAGTCTCTCTTAAGTCTTATGCTCAAGTCAAGTCAAGTCCCAAGTTTAGGGCACAAGTTGAAGCTTTGTCACAGGATATAGCCGTGCATACATCACACATCACATATCACAAGTTCTACATCATACGTCACACAAAGCCAGGTCACCATCACAAGAAGTCACCTGGGTTATATCCAGAAGAACAGGTTGTACGACTTGTTCTCTGTACCAGTCACCCACAGTAGTAGTCTCTTTGCCCACGAATGACTGCATTATAGACCATCTGGGTATAAGGACTGTTGCGTGCAGGCTAATAGGTATTATTCCTATTAGTGCATCTTTAGCGCAACCATACCCAAGTGCCCAGACAGCAGAAGAGGTGATAGACAAAGCAATTGAGGAGGCAGAAGAAGACATGGCAGGTGACATAGGTGAGTACTAGAAGACTGGGCACAGATGCTCGAGGGCAGGCATCTCCTTGGAGGGGGGCACCTGGAGGAAGAGAGACCAGCAGTAGTAGGTCCATGAGCACCCAGGTGAACCCCAGAAGGGTAGCAAACATACATCACGTGACATCCTCCTTGTACATTGACACCATATCTGTAGCACTGGATAGACTGGTTTCATCCCTGTATCCTACTTCCCCACTGAGCATGTAACCCTACCATCACCTCAGCCCTGTTGTGATAAAATATTGTAAAAACATTGTGATGTCATCATTTTATCTTTTCCTCCTTTCTCTCAGCCATGAGAAGCTGGGAGTGATATTTTGAAAGAGTTTTACTTATTATATTCAAGGAAAAAACTACAAGACAACATCCTCCGTTGTCTTGGCCCACATGTGTGAGTTGTAGATGCGCCATGACATCATGAGTACGAGTAAGGCGGGTAATGCATGTGATTACCCCATACATGCATTGCCAATGATTGATCATCCCGGTTACATGGTGAGCAAGTGCCTGAACCACCGAGATAATAAAAATAGAACGGAAAGGAACGTTACAACTATAGAAGGTTGTACAGAGGTAATAGAGACCCAGGATTTGAATCAAGGAACATATCAAACATTCCCCACGTATTGGATCACATATGGAATAGATATCCCGTATGTCCAAGTCCAAGTATCCCCTGTGTTCATGTATCCCATATGTCCACATATCCCACATGTCTACATATCTCACATGTCCATGTATCTCACATGTCCAAGTATCCCCCATGTCCAAGTATCCCCCATGTCCAAGTATCCCCCATGTTCATGTATCCCCCATGTCTAAGTACCCCCTGTCTTCATGTATCTGCAATGTCCATGTATCCCCCATGTTCATGTATCTCTGTATTCATGTATCCCCCATGTTCATGTCTCCCCTGTGTTCATGTATCCCCTGTGTCTAAGTCCAAGTATCCCCCATGTCTATGTATCCCCTGTGTCCACATATCTCATGTGTCCACATATCCCACATGTCCATGTATCCCACATGTCCATGTATCCCACATGTCCATGTATCCCCAATGTTCATGTATCCCCCATGTCCAAGTCCAAGTATCCCCTGTGTTCATGTATCCTATGTGTCCACATATCCCACGTGTCTACATATCTCACATGTCCAAGTATCCCCTATGATTATATATCCCCTATGTCTAAGTACACCCTGTCTTCATGTATCTGCAATGTCCATGTATCCCCTATGTTCATGTACCCCCATGTCATGCATCCCCCATATCCAAGTATCCCCTGTTTTCATGTATCCCCCCTGTCTAAGTATCCCCAGATCATTACCATACCAGGATCATTACCAGCCCAGATCATTACTGCATCAGGATCATTACCGTACTGGGATCATTACCGTACTGGGATCATTACCATATCCCAGATCAGTACTATACCCAGATCAGTACTGTACCCACATAATTCCTCTATCCCCAGATCATGCCATATCCCCAGATCCCCAGATCAGTATCATGTCCCCATCTCCCCTACCATATCTATTTTATTTTTTCACTATTTTATTTTTTCACTCTCACACAACCATTTTATTTATATCCTACCTGAAAGGGTGTCAGGAGGGTGGCAGGTGGAGTGGGATGAGGGAAGTTGGGTGGTAGCCTGGGCCTGGGCAGCATTGCTGGACCAGTGCTATACTAATGGAGCAATAGTGTCATCATGCTGATGTCACTTTTAGTCAGCATTTGATAAGTGGCGCCTACAACCCACCAAGCTCGTCTATACTGTTGACAAGTTTTGGTACCCATGCTGTCAGGGGACACCCCATTTCCCACCTCCGAAGCTCCACACTCCTGCACCTCCAAAGCTCTGGAATTTCAAACTCTGACCCACTTCTGCTTTCGGAGCAGCTCTGGAGGTAAAATGACTCATGTACAACATCCAGGGTTGAGTGGAGATCTGTGGCATGCAGGGTTGGTATGTACTGAGCAATGACCTGACTGTAGTTAAGCATAGTATAATATGGGCTCACTGGCAGTGTGGGACCTTAGACTTTTCTCTTTGGTTTTCCCCTCTGTCAGGTGAGATCCCCTCCCATTGTATGTCTACTTGATTTATGTAGACTTCAGTTTTCCCCTCTGTCAGCCTGTGTGATAGGGTAGTTTCCACAGTGCATGAGGGTTGCCCTTACATATGCTTCACACAGCGGGCGTTGCCCATTTAATTGATTGGTAGTTTAATGCATCTCACTAAAAACAAATCTTAAGTTACAACATCCCCCATGTCCATGTATCTCCTGTATCCATGTATCCCCCATATCCATGTATCCCCTGTGTCCATGTATCCCCTGTGTCCATGTATCCCCTGTGTCCATGTATCCCCTGTGTCCATGTATCCCCTGTGTCCATGTATCCCCTGTGTCCATGTATCCCCTGTGTCCATGTATCCCCTGTGTCCACATATCCCCTATGTCACCATATAGTCCTCCTAATTGAGGTCTTGACAGGATTCAGCACTTTGGAAGAGAGAGGTGTGTTACATTGAATTATTATCTACAACTTATAGGTATTCACAAAAGGACCCCAGATATGGATTCACAACATGCTTCAGGAGCCAACAATATATGTATGTGCCCTCCTATGCCTCTAACAAACTCCAGGACTGACTGAATGAGCAGGTGGACCCCTAGCACATTTGATATAACATATCTAACATGAGTAGTGTTCCAGTATACTGACATCACAGTCAGTCCAGATATGAAGACTTTGCTTATGTTTGGAGTGACCCAGGTACACTCCACTACCTGGTATATAATATCTAAATAATTGCCATTCTGTCTCACATGACAGGCTTTAGTCCATACTTCTACCTTCAAGTGCTGCACAACTTTGGAGCACAGGACTTGAATCTATCAACATATCCCCCACACCCATGTATCCCCCATGTCCATGTATTCCCAGGATCAGTACCATGTCCTCAGCCTCAATATTGTATCCCCAGAATCAGTACCACATTCCTATCAGGAGATACAGCTAGGGCCAACAACTTATGAGAGTGGCATTCCTTATATATTATGATATCTTGCCTTTGTCTTGGTGCATTGGCCTAAGCCTGCATTGCTTCCACTGCTATAGGAGCTGGCTGAGCAGCCTCTCTCTGTCCTCTCAAGGGCTGTGGTGGCATGCCTGATATAGCAGCTGCCTGAGCATGCAACCTTGCTATTTCCTCCACCCCCACTGCAGGAGGATTAGGAGCTGGCTGTACAGATTGTTGCCTGTATCTTCCCAGAGGTGGCACTGGCAATGCATCTGCCAGAGCACTGTCATGACTGCTGTTTTCCACACCCCGAGTTCAGCAAATTCCGTCGATCTCTTTAGCATCCTTCCATCACACTGATAGTAAGATTTGAACAGGTGGGAGTACATGTAACAAGCTGCGAGGGCAAGCTAAGCAGATGCTCTACACTCAAGCAGTGCACTGGTGAAGGGGGAATCCTAAGTCATATTCAACTACATACAATGCAAGGGCATACCTGGTGAAGGGGGAATCCTAAGAGAAAACTCTAAGGATCACCTTCACCCACTAGCTAACAGCTATATACCTTGGGCATCACAACCCCATACCTCCGAAGCCTGAATCACATAAGCAACAGGGGTGCTGACTACAGACAGGGCCAAGGAGGTGTTCGGAAGCTGCCAAGGGACCGATCGGCACAGCTCTGGAACAAGAGGCCCAACACTGAAGCGGCACTGGGTGGGGTAGGCAACCAAAGGGACTGTGTACACTTTGCACACACTTTGCAGGACTTTGCAAGGTGTGGGAATGTTCACATGGAGTGGAACATAGGGTGCATGTACTTCACAAGGACTTCACAAGAGTTCCCCTCACATCCATGGCAAGGCTGCAAATACTTCGCATGCACTTCGCAAGACTTCACAAGAGCATGGGAATGTTCGCATAGAGTGGAATGTAAGGTGTGAAGGCTTCACAAGGAGTTCACAAGGATTTCACAAGCTTCGCAGAGGTTCCCCTTACACAAGCAGCATAGTCAGCAAGTGCATTAGCAGAAGAGGAAAGCCAAGAAGAGGAATAGGAAAATTTGAGTGGTGCTGCTAGCATAATGATCATGTGAAGGTTTGTCATTACATGCAGAGACCAGTTCATGTCATTTTTGATAGCCTTAATGTCAACTTTGTCATCTATGTGGAAGATGATGTGCTTGTGCTTCCAGAGGTGACCTGTGAGGGGAACCTCTGTTTTCTGTGTGAAATCTTTGTAAAGTCCTTGTGAAGTCCTGGTGAAGTCCTTGCACCCTATGTTCCACTTGACACAAAAATTCCCATGCCATGCTGAAGTCCTGCAAAGTGCATGTGCAGGGTACACAGCCCTGCCAAAGTTGATCCCACAAACACCACTTTGGTGATGGGTCTCTTGTCCCAAAGCTTCACAGGTCTTTCCCCTGGCAGATGGATGTCTTTAGCAAGGCCAAGGCCAACAAACTTGCATCCCATTGGCCTTACAATCTCAAGATCAAACTGGAAGAAGGAACAACCCCACCATTTGCTCCAATCTATTCCCTCTCCCAAAAAGAACTTGAGACCCTCCCAGAATTCCTGGAAGAACATTTAACCTGGGATTTCATCCAACCCACTCGGTCTCCATGTGGTGCTCCATTGGTCTTTGCCAAAAAGAAAGATGGATCACTCTGCCTATCCATTGACTTCTGAGGCCTCAACTGAAACACCAAGAAAGACCGATACCCCTTACCTTGCATCTCTGATCTCCTAGATATGCCATGCAATGTTATGATAAAGAAAATATAAAAACAAATCATAAATATGTCTCAATCAAATTCCTCTTAGTCCTAGAAGACTAATGCAGAGCTTGGATGAGTTCTTTGAATTCTATCTACAGGATAAAAATCTAAGGCACTTTAGACACTGTTGGACCATTCACCAGCCCTTTAACACCCACTATGTCACCAGATAGAGACGTGGATTGGATCACTATGTCATTACCCCACATGACCACTAGATTGGCTCGCTTACATAAGCACCAAACCTTCTGTGGAACAGGTATAACAAATATATTGTTGCAGCATGGAGATTGCTGCATGGGGCCTTCAAAACCCATAGAATTTAGAAGGGGTGATGTATCAAATATACTCATTCAATTGGATGTTTACGAAACAGGTCCAGAAAATAATAATTGGTATTAGAGGTTTTTCACAAGCTTATTTTATTTAATTTTCCCCTATCTTTTTACTCATCAATTGTCATCGCCATTAATTAGAAGGACTCCATTCCTAACATCCTAGGTAATATCCCTATCCATCCAACATTTCAACATGAGCAGGGGAATATTTGCTCCACCCTGACTGCATCCATCCATCCCTGTAATTTATTTCCACCTTATCTGACATTTCCCTGCGAAGATATTTTTAGAATAGTTCCAGTATAAATAATCCAATAGTTCCTAGATGAAACCAGTGCCAAAATATCACCCAGAACATTTATCTTGCACAAAAACCCATATATTTACTTGTTAAAATCACCAAGAAAATATTTCCTGATCTCTACTCACTGTTTCTGGCAGCTTCAAAGCATCATAGAAATTGTTTAGTCATCATTGTAGTTCTAGCCCCTCGAAACCGAACATCTTTACATTCAAAATTGCCCGAGGGACATATATTTTTGTTGTTTGCATCACTGAGCCAAATTCCCAGATCATCCCCGAGGCTGAGTGCTGATACCCCGCAGCATGTGACCCCTGTGTCATCGACACATGCACTCCATCTGGTGCTGTGTTGACAAGGCATCACAGATCTCATCCTCATTAAAACATTTATATATTGATTTTATCTTAAAATGCAAGGCCCATATCTATACTAAGATCAACCTCCAACATGCCTATCACCTCATCTGAATCCATGAAGGTGACAAATGGAAAACCACATTCTGCACTCAATATGGATCATTTGAATGGTGTGTTATGCCATTCAGACTTACCAATGGACTGGCTGCTTTCCAATGTTTTATGAACAATATCTTGGTAGATGTATTTATTCTAGTATACCTGGACGACATCCTCATCTCCAATAACCTGGAGCAGCACTGGAAGCATGTCCGAGAAGTACTCTGAAGACTCTAACAAAACAACCTGTATGCCTGAGCTGACAAGTGCCATTTTCATGTGGACACTGTTGAGTACCTTGTGTTAAGTTCACGGACGTTACCCGGAACTTCGGAGGTCGGAGACTCGGAGGTCGGACTTCGA
>QFFB01000489.1:0-18959 GCA_003316465.1 Ramaria cf. rubripermanens
GCGCATGTGCTGCGTGTGAGCCGGGCAGTGAGAAGAGACTCGGACTCACACTGGATCCGCGCATGTCGTCGTCGTCGTCGTCGTCGTCGTCTGTCTTGGGTGGGTGTGCGGTGTAGCGCGCGCTGGGGTCGACGTGTGTCTCGACGGAACCTGCGGTCGAGCTGGACTCGCTGGCGTACATTAGAAAGAGAGAAAAAAAGCGGCGGACAGCGTCGAGGGCAGCGTGTGAAACGAGTCGAATATTGATTAGTTCACTGGCTGAGATGGACGAACGTGCATCTCACGCTGTCGGCCAGCACATTACATAATCATCTCGCCGTCCCGGGCTCCCACGCAGCTAACCCCGCTTACTAATACTCTCCGTACCAGCGCGGGACCCTGCCTGCCTCGCAGCGGTGCCTTTCATCGTAACCGTAAATCCAACCCGAAAATCCGAAAATCCATATCCGGCCTGCCAAGCCATCAGCTTCCGGGATAGCCTTATTAGGGCCGATCATCGATCAACAAGAATCTAAAAATGTCCATGTCGACATCACCACGACATCATTCACACTGGTGACTTTCCATAGGACTAGGTTCCTAGATGACACGTTCTAAACGATGCTGAACGTTGAGCCGGGCGCTAGCCGATGACAGGGAAGCGTTCTGCAACTTCGCTGTCACAGAAATTGACGTTCTAAGTAAACATTCTAGGAAGAGGGTGGGGACCCCCTTTCTATCCTATTTTCTGCTTTCTAAAAACAAACTGTGACATTTGACCACAGGTGTCCCATTGGGGCCATACCAAGTTCTGTGTCCAGCTATCCGAAAATAAAAGTGTCAGTCCGAGCTTAATCCGTACTATTACAGGCTCTGACGGTCATTCCCTCGCAGAAATGACCTGTTGCCTAGTGGCCTGTACTTTGTAATGCTAGCCAACTCTGCGACGTGACATGAACTCAAACCCGAGCACAACAGAGTGTGATGCCGACATGACGCCGATGACGGCTTGGGTTGGCACACTTTCATCACCATTTCAGCGTTCCATTTTCGAAAACAGTCCCAAACTCGACAGCAATTATATTACACCGAGTCGGTCTATAACAACTTGAGAATTTAGCCTTATGGCCCTGAATTATACTGCCAATGAAAGGGCTGCTTTATAGCTCATCGCCACATTTGATGGGTCGTCATGATCAGAATATTCGGCATTTTCCGACACGTTCGTCCCCACCATAGTATTGTGATTTTGGCTGTGCGAGTACATGTACTACCTTGGGCTGATTTTACTCTGTTCGTCCCTCTCGCTCGAGGCAAGTATTTTCGACTACAACAGGCCTCTGTGAGCATTTTGTGGACTTTCTATCAGTGCTTCTTTACCTCCATTGAGGTGGTAGTCACGGATCTTGTGCTTCGGAGGAGAAGCTTTCTCACGCGGGAGCATCATCGGACATGTATGAACAGCACAAAGATGGCGTATTTCAGTTCAGACAAGTGTCCCATCCCGCTATTGATATCAACGCGCGCGCATCAATCTATTCCAAGTACTGTAATACCGTTACTTCACAACCCCCCGCCCATCTTTCAAAATCACAACTCCATACATGTAGAAGCAGAACTTATTTGGATCAAAATATAACGTTACGTCCAAGTTCATAGAAATGTATCCTATGGTGATAATTAGCTAATACGCAGAAGATGGTTCAATGTTGACTCGCTTCTCTTATTGGGGGGGGGCTGTGTTTGTGTCTGTGTGCCAACTGTGGGGTGGGTGCGGTGAGGACGCACCTAACGGGGGTGGCGGTGCATGTGGGGAAACCACCGCGCCCTTCGCACGGAGTAATCTAACTACTGTATCGTGACCGTTTGAGGTCGCTCCTTGCAGCGGGCTACCATAAGGTCCTCCTTGCGCATTGACATCTGCATCCGCCTTCGGGAGCAAGTGCACGATCGTTTCCTTACCGTGGAACGCTGCTGCTTGCGGGGTACTGCTAGAGTGTTCTCCCCGGGCATTCACGTTTGCCCCATTTTCTAAGAGCATCGTATCGTAACCCCGTAACGTCGCCGCTCGCAGTGCACTGCTAAAGCGTCCTGGGGCATACACGTCCGCACCTTTCTCTAGACGCCACCGAATGATCGTGTCACGAACCATCCTAGTTTCTCCTTGCGCATTCACATCTGCACCCTCCTTCAGGCGCAACTGAACAGCTGTTTCGTGACCCTTGGACGCTGCCGCTTGCACCGTGCACAACCCAATCGTCCTCTTCGAGCATCCACATGCGCGTTTTCCTCTATCGTGACCATCATAGGTAGTTAAATGCACCGCACTGCCATAATATCCTCGGGCATCGACCTTTACACCTTTATCCAGGAGCAACCGACCGCCCGTGTGATCACCCTTCCACGCTACTCCTTGCAGCACGGCGCCAAACGGTCCTCCATGGGCATTCACACCCGCACCATTCCCCAGGATCTCTAGGCGTAATCTCGCAACCGTATCACCATCCCCCAGACCCGCGGCTGTGCGCGGCAATACCCTCCGCCTACTTGGGCATTCACATCCGCACCCTTCTCCAGGAGTATTCCAGGAATCGTATAGTGATCCCGTGACGCCGCCGCGTCCTCCAGTAGAGTCTCGATGTCTACCTCCCTGTTGTTCACGCTGACCCCATTCCCCAACAGAAATTGGCATACTCTGTCCGGCCCCAAAACACCATAAAGAGGTGATTCCCAGTCGGATATTTGGGACTGATGGGGATGCTCGAGCGACAGCAGACTATCATTCGTGACATCCATGAGATAGAAGAGCGTCATGATCACCTCGAGGAGTCCGTCTGAGGTACCAGCAGATCCTGACTGAGCATGAAGCTTCCAGTACATTGCGGCATAGCGAGAGCGTGGATAGACGGTGGCTGTACTTGTGTTTAAACTGTCATGTTTGTCGACTTGTAGCAGGTAGGCTAGACACGTCTTTGCGATGAATACGTTCGCTATCGGTTCGTTAAAATGATAGTATGAGAGGGGGGCGTCGCTTGTGCGAAGGTGTTCTGAGATCAGATATTCTCGGACGGAAAAATGAGCAAGTCTGACCTCCGGAACGTCCCATGCCGTGGTCAATGCCACCTTCCCCCTCACCATCGCCGTCCTCTCTGTCCTGTAATCTATCATCCGAGAGGGTAATAACAACGAGACTAGAACATATAGTTAATATATCTCGTGGATCCCGAAGCCGCCGACGTCGGTCAAATAGAAGTCCAGTGTCTGCATCGGGATCTGTAGCGAGCACTTCTACAGCCTCGGCCGGTGATAACGTGCGAAAGGGGAAGGCGAGCCATTGCAACAGGCTGAGGGCATCCCGCCGGTTCTCTTCATCGATGTCCGCTAGGATCCTATCGTATGTCTCACATAAGGTCTTGGGCAGCCGCGTGAGTGCGTTCTCGAGCGCGGCAGGAGAGCGGCACTTTCGTAGGGTATCCCACCGAAACCTTCCAGGTGTATCAGTAACCATCTCCACGCAAATAAAATGACAACCTCTATTCCATGCGCACCTTCGACTAACGTAGTTTTAATTGTTTCCTTCTCGTTTTCCGAATATCGTCAAGTGTTTTCGAGATATGGACTCGGATGTCACCGTCGACGAAACTCTCAGTCATGGGCACCTCATGTGACACCAAACCACTCAGTGTTTCTTCAATATCTCGCTCTTTCCGACTCGATGTCGGCAGGTGTAGTGTCCCAAGTCCCCAATCGTGTATCTCCTTGACTACACCGAGAAAGCTAGCTCGTTCGAGGCATTCGTCGAGCGCACCAAAAACGAGATACAAGGCCTGGAAGCTGCCAACAATGGATTTCAATGTGGACATCATCTCCTCTTGAACCGGGGGTCTGCGGGCCCCAGCGCTCTTAGCGAATAGTGTCTCCAGGGCGTTCGGTGTGCTCGTGCATTGCACAGATAATTGTTCGATCAGAGATCGAAGCACGGCATCTGGAAATGTGTCCTTGTTGTTAAAATCAAAGTGACGAGAAAGTTCTTCAATGATCGTGGAGCTTAACCCATTCATTTATAGCCGTGATACTAAAGATAAGATCAATGTGAGGTACATACCACAAGATAGTTTTGCCCGCCCCGGCTGTGCCAGACCATCAGTGACAAGCACGGGCCGAGCGGCTTAGAGAACTCACGCATACCGTGAAGCCACAGGAACGAGTGAGGAGTCCTCAGCCATTCATCGAACTGTTCCCCCTGTACAAACCATGCACCTGTCGATTCTTGTCGCAGTTTACGAGCAGTCCTGTGTTTCGAGTGGTAATCAGGAGCCGCCAGCCAATTATAAATCTCCAAAAGATGTTTTCGCCGTTCTTCTACATAAAGAATACGTCAGAATCAGGGCCAACCATTATAGGAGACATTGAAGACATGAGACATACCCAACTTGGTGTGTTGGATTGAATGGCTGATTTCTGCAGCATGTTCCTGCAAGGCTTCAACTCCGGTATGTATCTCCAACGTCAACCGACTGTCAAGAAGCTTAGGAGCGGATCAACGGCACCAAGCGAAACGTACGTCTGATCCACGTCCATGGCCGAAATCAATAACTGTCGCAGCTCGCCTAGATCGTCGAGCGTCTTGTTGACATCGCTCTCCTTTAGCGACCAGATCAACGCTTGCATACGGCCTTTGCGCCCAAGGTCCTTGTCCAGCTTCGCCTTGAGATTCTTCAGCTCGTCACTGCAGCGAGGAAACAGCTCATCGAAGACTGTCAATCGGGAGGACGCTCTTGTCTCATCATCCTCTACTAACCGACGAGCATGTTCAAGGACGCTCTGCAGGCCAAACAGCTGATCAATGAGCTTCTTCTTATCATTGGATGCATTCTTGACACTACTTCCATAGCTGTAGCACGCGGCTATGGTCGTTCCAGTGAGCTGGAGGACGGCAATAACACTCGCTGAGTGGGGCTGTTAGTACTCTAAGTACCAGCATTTTATGATTATAAACGACTTGCCTCCTAACCCCAGAGCGGCGGCCATCGTGTCGAGAGTGCTGTGCTCAGTACATAGTGGCGCCTATCTTCGTGGGTGTTCAACTTGGCACCACCAGTCCAAGTGTAGAGACGAAAATCATTTTTTGCGGGACAGGCCATCGAGAGGATGCCATCGGTACCACCAAAACCACTCACAGATTTGCTTGCCAGAGAACCTTGGAATGTGACTCGGCGGCATCATCAAGCGGTATGCGTACCGTCTTATGGGATCCAGCGTGGTGTGCACCGGCCACGACACGAAGCAATAAAAGAGAACGATGGACTCTTTGCGCGTGCAAATGAGGAAAATCAAAAGGCCGGATGTTTTACGCCAGCCT
Source organism: Ramaria cf. rubripermanens (assembly GCA_003316465.1). Classification (NCBI taxonomy): domain Eukaryota; kingdom Fungi; phylum Basidiomycota; class Agaricomycetes; order Gomphales; family Gomphaceae; genus Ramaria; species Ramaria cf. rubripermanens. The sequence goes on from QFFB01000489.1 coordinate 5,342, forward strand.
ACCGAAAATATAAGCCCACGACGCATGCTAAAATAGGACTGGACATACCTCTATAACAAATTCACCGACAATCACTCGTCCACGTGCAGTTATCGGAGCATATTGTGGGCGTCCACTCCAAGTCACCGATCTGCGCGGGGCACACACTCTGCGCCTCCATCGCGATCCGCTCAAAGGCTCCTCCTGTGGACTCGGAAAGTCAACTGACACGAATACACTCCCTATTGGCTGGTAGCGGTTAAACAACAAGCCAAGGTAGCATTTTTATTCCTTGAATTTCTCATCATTTAACAGGCTGCCGTCGACGCCGCGCAGTCAAAGCCGCAAGTAGTCCAACAAGGAAGCTCGCTGTTCACGTCACTCTTTCAAAGTCGCAATATTATTTGACGCATCTCAGCCGAAATAGGGATTAAAACAAAGTTACTAGTCAAGCTGAAGCAGCAAGGAACGCATCCCGCCAAATCAGTCACTAATTACTGTAGCGCCACCACGAGGGCAAATTACGCTTGCTGTTCTGTAGCTAGCCGATACCCTACCACAAGCTCAGCCATTGCCTTGGATTTAGACAGGAAAGTTCAGTTTACCCCACAAATACGGCAGATGCAAGACGCGGCCATGCCGCTCAAATCAGCAACTGAAGCATCCAGGCAAACCAGAGATTGAGGAGAACCAGCTATCGTAGTGATTACCCTATCCCACCAGAATAATCACTTACTGCCTCTCCGTGTTAGTACACGCCACATACCCAGCGTCCATCTTGGATCAGCGGAGAGATTGGTTCTGAATTCAGCTCAGCCCATGGAACTCACGCCCGGCCAGCCAGCCGGCAGGAATAAAGGTTAGGCGGGTAATGCAGACGAATCATCATCTGGGTTCCCGTGGGACTCGGGATTTGTCCAATCTTTCCAATACGCGCTCGCACTCGCCCAGATCCATTGAGCGTCCTTACCCACTTCTTCCCATCCTCTTGTCCCTGTATCCACCTAATTGATCTATTGCAACACGCCCTCGATTCGGGGGGATGATATAAGAATGTTATTATGTTTATAGCAGCTAGGACATAATGATAACATAGTATAACACCCTAGCCGGGATATGGTAAAACGATTCATAGTCTACACTCAGGATCGTTTTACTGGGAAAGCAAAAGGACACAGCGTGGGGACTTGGTCACATTGATATGTATATCCGAGTTCCATCAAAATCAAAATATTTGTTACTAGAAACAGTCGATGGACGTTAGCTCAACAAGAATAGCTGAAGAGAGCGTTACTATAACTATGCTACTGATATGGTCTTTGAGATGCGCATGGCTCAGCGAGAAGGGACCCTTGGCCAAGGGAGTCGTTGCGGGAATGAATTGCAAAGAATTGTAGACAGATGAACAAAGGCATCGAAAGATGAAATATCAACTTGCAACATACTTCGATCACCGGGATCTACCTCGCATCCTAGTACAAGGGCTCGACAAAGCCGCATATGTCAGTTCGTCTAATGATGTGGCTTAACGATTAGACTGATTGCCCTGCAGTTCTGACGGAAAAGTCATGCAAGCCTGTTGGTATAATGTACAAAGGCGTGTAAGCTTTCGAGTCGCGTTCCTGGAGGAAGTAGCGATATCGTCAGCCAACTCTAGGTAATCCGTGATGAGGATTAGACAGAAGTAGTTGTGAGACAGAAACAAGTATAGGCGAACTTAAGATTGCACAGGCTGACATAGGAGTGCGAGCAGTGAGCGAGTGATAAGATGATTCCCGAGAGCTAGTTATAGGCGTATTTATAAGAAACGCGAGCCTAGGAAAATGGAGGTGGGTGGTGCGCGCAAAGACTAGCAGCAAGGTGGACGCGAGCGCGGTGGGCCGAGTGGAACAGTGAGCGTAGACAAATGACGAGTGGACTGGAGGGGGTGGAACAGAAGTGTGACGGTGGAACTAGAAGGAGGCCGCGTCACCGAGTCAAAGCGTAGTGTCCATATCGTAGTTACCAAAGGTCCTAAAGTAAAACAGAAATAGATCAAAGTAACACTAGACTGTAAGATCGCCGTAGAGGGAGCATCGCTCCCTACAGGGGTCGATCAAGAGCGCATCTTTATAGTAATACAAGGGGAAGGGGCGTGATGTCCTAGTCTAGGATTTCAACTCACCGCGTTTACCATGTGATGCACGACTGTATACGCCTCACTTCGGCTGAGCCGAAGTAGGACTAAATGAAAGGGACGCCCCGAAACCTGGGCATGATGAATCTCGACCCGCATCTCGGTGGAGGCATATATAGAATCATATCACGTGTCTGGCACATTTAGAGACGTACCCAGGCACGGCAGGCTGGAGTAAGGAGCTATATATGGTAGTTCACAGCAAGAGGTTATGTAATACAGGACGCTCATACAGTATCCCAGGGATTCAAAATACCAGTAGGGTAAGACGCTCAAGAAGTTGACAATGAGCAAAAGCACAGCAGTCGCCTTGTTTTCAGCTGCTTCGTACCTATTGCGGGTGGCATAAGTGAACCATTTGCTTACTTGACAATACGCCTTGATGTTGATGGTATTGTACTGGTTTAGACACACTTGTACGCCCAGGAATTAGGTCTGATCCCGGTAGTACGAGGCGGCGAATGAGAGGACGCACGTGTTACACACGATTTTGAGATGGTACTTCCATTTATCAGCGCCTCAAAAGCATCGCTCGCGCCCTCCACCAGTGCTCAAGTTGAGGCAATTTAATATCTCCTGGAAGGGAACTTAAGAAGAAACACTTCAGTAGCCATAATAAACCCCACACCCCGGGGATGAGTGTCGATGACGAAGACAGGCGCACAGTGAGCACATCCTTCGCTCGCACGACCATTCGCTTTCGCTTACCTGACACCTCACGAGTTCAATCAAAGGCAAAAAGACCACTACGTCAAACTACTGCGTGCAAAATGGGAGTGTCCTTTGCAAGGCCATACTGTCTGCGTTCCTACCAGGGACGGGCAGCACTTCCGACTTGCAGGTGTCAACATTGACCAATGGGTCAATGCCCTAGTTAGCAACCGCAGCCCATCGTCACAGCAATGGACCTAACTTGCACCTTTGCATTATTTCCAGTGCGCCGGCGAGGCTACAACTGCTAACCCCCCACACTCCATGTTCGAAATAATTGGTGGGGGGGCTGTTTGGAATCGTACCACCGGCGAACTCAGAGTCCAGGCCGTCTCCATTGCCCATTCTCGCTCTATAGGGGCATCTACATCTATCTCCTCTGGAGCCCCAGGCCCCGGATGGTTGGCCGGGAGGGCAATCAGGTGGATTGGGGAGAGGGGTCTCAGCGTGTTCGAGTACGCCGCCATCAAGCATCGTGCCAATAATCATATATCATGCCTCAAGAAGTGGGGGAAGAGCCGACCTTCCCTCGGCGAGCATGAGCAAACAAAAGTGCTTGGGATGCTTGATGATGCGCTCGAAATGTCCAGGTGAGTGTGAGGCTTCGAGTGCGAACTCCTTCAACATGAATGTACGAGCCACAGGTCCGGCTACCCCACAACAGTGAACAATACTGGATATCGCATCGGGCGTGCAGTATATCATTGGCTGAGAGCATACGATGACATCGAAAAGCCTCTAGAAATGAACTTCTGGCTTATCAAAGTACAGATTAGTCTCATTCCAATGTAAGCCTAGTCGTCATTCTTACCTGGATAGTGTCGACGTTGAAATTGTTCGGTTTCCTGTTCTCCACCTACATCAATTGGTCTATCAACCTTCCTATATCGTCTCTCATCTCCAATTGTTCAATCTTCAGCCTTCTTAGCCGCGTCGCTCGCGTAGACCCCCTCGCCGACGACCTTGCCTATGAGACATTGTCCACGCTCATTCGGGCCCCCCTCGCTGTGCAAGGCATGGAAACTGCGATTGATATCGTCCGGCTTGTCGCGTGCGAGCTTGCTTATGCTAAGTGTACGTTCCAGCACTCTTGGCTTGGTGTGTGGTTGTTACGGATCGTGGACGAGAGCTTGAGGGTGAGGACCTTATCAGCGGAAGAGACCAAAGCTATCAGAGAGTTAGCTGTTAGAAGAGCGGCGTAAGTGCAAGCTCTCTTATTATTGTGCCTTGGCCCTGTGCTGATCGTCAATTGCATCACACCAGGCAGCATACCGAGTACAACAGGGAAGACGTTTGGCGGCCATGGGAAGTAGCGCTCTTTGCGCAGTGTGCATCGCAGGACGCATCGTTTAAAGATGTCGTCGTGGGCCCACATGGCCTCCCTAGCCTTATCGTAGCCCTGGACTCCATGCTCACAGATGAGGGACGGATCCACTGGGAGAATGTGGCATTGACCCTGCGTGCGCTCGCGTTTCTGTCCGAGCAGGACTGGGTCGCGCAGGCTATAGATGCGGCAATGGTAAGGTCGTTATTAGGAGTGTTCAGGTGTGTCATTTTCCTACGCTATGTGGACGTACCTCTACACATTTCTTTTCTCCATTCCACATTCCTAGACAATTACTCACGCCCATTTCAGACCAGTTATCCCGCAACGCTGGTTTTGCACCCGTTTCTGGGCAGCTGATGCTATGCGCAATATGGTTGCACACCGCCCAGAGCTTGCTGGGACCCTTTTCCGGGAAAACGCAGTCTCGGCGTTTGAAACGCTTACGAACCCGGAGATCGTCAGCGAACCCTCCGCCAATCCACAGTTAGATCGTCAGCCACAGCGTATGGGCTCAACCCCAGCCGTAACCTCGGCTCCACCCTTCCCAGAGTCACCTGTCAATGATTCTTGGTCGCCCGTAACCGATTCACCGCAGCTCAGCCCAATATCCCCGCAGTTTCCACCCACACACGAGCGCCAGCAAACGTCGTCTTCCATCACATCTGTCAACTCCCCTATCACACCTCGCCCGGGCACAGGCGACCGCCGCTTTTCAGGCATCTCCACACTACGCCGTCCGTCATTACACCACCCTGTCGATGGACCCCGTGACGACCACCCTTCCAACCCCAACCCCACGCATCCCAATCTGCGCCGCGCGCCATCGCAGGACCGCCACTTGGAGGACTACAAGGTGGCGGCAACGAAGCGAGCGGCCGAGTTATCGGTGTACATAAGGAAATGGACAGAGTGGACTCCAGATAAGCTGCCCATGTTGGATGTGCCGCGGCTTGAGGCCGTAGGCGCAGGTGTAGGATGGCTCTCGGGGTTCGACCCGGCAGAGTGGGCAAGTGACGCGAGTGATCTGGAGGGATGAGAACGTCCCTCTGTGATCTCATAGAACACTCTTACAGGCATATTACTTGATCTATGGTCACTTCGTGGGTAATGGTATAAATTAATTTAACTGCGTCTAGTCATGTCTGAAGAATATCAAGGTAAAAATGGTGTTAGGCATTAATAACGCCATTGCATCCTCGTCATGACGCGCACTTATCCATCGATCGTACATGGATACCCGCAAAGACGAGGATCAGCATCGTCAGCTCAGTGGCGTTTGAAGAGAGCGCTGGGCGAGGTGATTACTCCACCAGGTACTGTGTGGGGGGCGGTGCGGTGCGAAATCGGATGTGGGGAGCTTTCCTGGGGCCGCATCGGACTCGCACGTTACATGCCAAATAGGCTCCAACACAGGACTAAGCACAGTCTTTACTTGCCATAGTAATGCAGATAACATAACATCAACCACCCAAAGAAAGTTGAAAAACAGTCACTGGTGATTTGGTCGCTTGGGCCGACCGAACTCGTCGCACAGGCGCCTCTCCGACCTAGTAAGCAAGCTGCCCGTGCTCTCTCTCGGGTCTGAGCGTAAATGCCGTGTTCGAGAGGGAGAAGGCTACCGTCCCGCCGAGGAACAGTGACGGAGCTGTAGAGTCTCACATTTGACAATTGAAGGAAGATGGGGGCGCAGTCTGTGGGCGGAGAGCCTGCATGGCAGATTAGGTAAGTAGAAGAAAGCATATAGTACAGATAATCGTGCTTGCTTGAGGAATATTGAATGAGTGCGTCATGCCGGGATATTCGTCTTAAGTATGAAGATGTTCCTATTCTTCTGCAACACTACCACGGTGGGCGGTAGATGTTATATACAACTAACGGCTGGCAACAGGATGGACAGTGCCTGAAGACAGAATTAGGCGGTGTGCGGCCGCTGTGTGGAGAAGGGGCCACCTCGGTACTTTCCGTTGGATGTCAAGATAAGTGCCATATCTACACCCCACAGGCAACGGAGCAGAATCTGGACATACTGAGTGAAAGGGAGGCTGAAGAAGTGATACTAGGGAGAGTGAGGCGACGATAGGACTGATTCGGGGCCGAGAAGGTGGAGAAGGGGGATCGCCGCTCGTAGGATCGATGCGAGATTGATCGAGGCGTCGATGATAAGAGTAGAAGGGCACGAATGAGAAATAGCGGAGGGAGGAAGTGTCATAATGAGAGGAGATATCAAAAGACAACACCGTCCATCATTTCGTATGCTGTCCATCACTACTCGTTGCGTGGCAGTTCGCAGTGCGTGAGTATGACGAGGGATACCTTACAAATGATGGGACGGAGGCGTGGCGTGATGATGTGACGAATTGCTGTGTGCTCGTACGAGGTCAAGGGCGGTGTGCTGATACAAAGGCTGAGAAAGGCTGCAGAAGAAGTGGTCCAAAATAAATCAAATCAAAGCAGGAAAGTACCGAAAGACAGCAAGTAGAGGGAAAGGAAGCTAGCACTAGCGAGCATGTACGTGTGGATAATGCTGCAGGCACATCATGATTTTGACTATCTGATGCACTGATACAATCAGGTCTGGCATTCTAAAGCCAAAGCTGAAGGCATGCCTGAGATGCAGCTGACAGACAGGACAGTTTGTTGTGGATACAGCAGAAGACCACATGCATGAACGCGAAAAAAAAAGGCGAGCGTGACGTGTCACCTTCCTGCTCTAAGTGACTGTGACACGTCGACCATCGATAAACATCGATACGAAGTAGCACCAGGCAGCAATTGCCTTAATCCCTCGTAATAGACCCGACTCCTGGGAGGCGGCCCCTGAGGTAGACGGTAGGAGTAATTAGTCGCCGAACTCATGGAATCGATCTCCAAACTTGCAGATCAACGATCAATTCCAAACCAGACAGGTGGGAAGTTGAGAGAATTTGCAGAAGGTATAAATTAATAGACTAGACAAAATATTGAAAGCCGAAGAATAAGGAGAAAGTAGATACCGTGTAGTATATGTAAGTATACGGAACCGTTACTAATGAATCCGGCCCCATGCTGGCAGCAATGTGTGGGATCGATCCTCAGCTAATGGATGGTACTTCGTGTTAGAACCCTGCTTAAAGATCCCAATGTAAAGGTCCGTCGGACTCGTGCTGGGCCTACTAGTGTAGTAGTGAGTATCCCACAGCGACCGATGAATAGTGCAGAGCACAAGAATAACTTTCCGATCTGTGGATCAGTCGCAGTCCGAACGGGCCCACAGACAAGCTGTATTGTCTATTTTAGATGGCGTCGCTAATTCGCGTAGCGTTCTGAAATTGATCAGTGGCTGTGAATTAGTAAGTTGACCGTCCGGAATGGGAGACAAGAAGCGGGGAGGCGTGGCATTTGGGATTGTGATTCGAGGTCGCTTGATGGCGATGAATGTCTTCCTGTGCTGTGCGTGTACGGGCAAAAATATACCCAGGATCGTGATGTGGTCGTGATTCTGTGGATATCTGAACACAAGGGGGTAAATGGTTCGGGTCTAAGGACAAAAATGACGGCGGTAACATGGCCTGGTCTCTGATATGCATGCCTGGTGTGTGTTATGGATTGCTTCAAGGGAAATATGGCTTGCTGAGCGAAAACTGGGAAACCAATCAACTGCTGGGTATACACGTCGTCGTACACGCCGAAGTGAGCTTCCGAAGTGAGATACAACGATAGACAAGTCGCACGCAAGACAGACCATATTGGCAGTACGTACCAGAAGGATGCCGTAGCCGCTCCTGTATTGGGCTCGATAAAAACAATGGGCTTCTTCTGTTAATATTAGCAACGAAGGAGAGGTCTGAGCGGATTCTGTGACAGTTCAATTGAGGTGGCCAGCATCATCGTACAATTGCAAATGGGCATACAAGCTAGGTGATCGAGCTTAAATGTAAGACCAAATTGGTTCAACAGAAGGAAATTTCGATGTGAGATGAAACTGAGAGTGCTAATGTTCGGCGATAACCGTCGCCTGTGAGTATGCTCTAGGAATGAGCCGATGACTACAGGCATATTGGCGTAACGCAGGTATATAGAATAGCTGGAGAGCACGAAAGGTCATCATTGCGAGGGAACAGGAACAACGGTACCTCAATACCTCAGAGCATCACATGTTCAACTATAACCAGAAGAGTGGTTCAATGATAGCAATCAACGTTGGTTGTATGGGCGGGAGCAACAAGTCTGGAGTGATGGTGCCAGCCCTCGAGGAGGGTGGGGCGGGAACATCAATTTGACAAGCCTTCAGAGGAAACGTCGGGTGTGGACGCTTATTCGGATCCCTTGACCTGTGACTAGCCTAATGGAATTAATAACGAAGTAAAATGTAGGCGGGTGAACAAGGGCGTTGAATGGACGCAAGCACTTTCACAATGCTTGATCACCGTCTGATTGATCGCCGCTCAAACGCCATAGAAAACCTGAAGGTACCAATTGAAGTCGCTCGTGTTGCTCCTGGATGGCTTGACAATCGCGACGGCGGCGATCTGCTAGCCTGGCGCAACGAGTAGTGACAGTACTTGTATAGGACGATATGGATGAGGGCGTCCAAGAGATAATTTATCCGTATAACAATGGGCAAGCATATATAGGGGAGCTCGAAGGGGCTTTGATAGGCTTTGATATCAAATGCATCAACTGTAGCTGGAGACTAAATGAAACGCTCTAGGGGCTGAGAAGTTGATAACGAATTGGCCTGATGATCTCTACATATCGGATCGGATGTTAGGCACCTGACCTGATCCTGAGTCACTTGACGCGTTGAGTAAGAATAAGTAGCAGCGCTATGTAACAACATCTTGGGAACTTAGCAGGTCTAGAATAGCGCAAGACCGTGCTTTGATGATCATGAAGTATCTCTACAAGTAAAACTTTGTTGGCGGACGAAAAGCGGAGGCTCTTTTCAGGCTCCGATGTCCCGCCCGCGCGACGCATCAACAGATCACTGGCTGATAGAGATAGGTCCCATAAGCACAGAGCGGTCACCACCTTGTCAACGAAATAGTACGCAGTAATTTGCCTTGTTACATGTACTTGATTCTTTATGTGTTGTTTGAAGTTGGAAGGTATGGCTATCGAGTTGCCGACACTGCGAGCGGGGCCGTCAGGGAACCATTTATAGGTGCCGTCACATTATGGCAGCGAATGAGAGGGTGTGCCTTAACGCACGTGTGTCGATTAAGCAAAGTGTACCTAATTAATGCGCACAGGTATTTAGTACTTCTCTCCGCCAAACCACACGCTCGTGGGGCACTTAATGTCAAAACATGCAACAAGCACTTCAGAGGCCCAAGCAGTAGGAACCTCTCGCAGGCAGGAAGTGTGTGTCGATGAGGAAGAAGGGCGCACAGTAAGCAACTCATATCAAATAGACCGCTGCTTCGCCTGCGCTTACCTCTCGCGCCACACAAGTTCAATGAAAGGCAGAGATCCCACTACGTGAAACTTCTGCTTGAAAAATGGGAATGCTCTGTGGAAGGCCATGTCGTCTGCGTCCCTACTGAGGACGGCCAGCACTTCCGGCTTGGGGATGACAACATTGAACAGTGGGTCAATGCTCTTGTGAGTAACCATCTCTGCCTTTGCCGCCATCCAACTACGTTTGACCCTTTGCTCATTGTTTTCAGTGTAGCAACAGGGCCACGACTGCGGATCCTCCACACTCCATGTTCGAAATAATAAATGGCGGGGCCGTGTGGAACCGTAATAATGGCGAGCTCACAGTCCGCGCCGTCTCAATTGCGCCCTCCCGCAGGAGACCGGGCCCTCACCACCACCCTGTTGGCTCCAGTGCCCGCTCCATTGACAGCACTGTAGCTGTGAGTAATGGAGGGAACACCACGGGCTTCTTAGAGAGCCTCACTTCTGACGGAGTAGCCACATCTATCTCCTCAGGAGTCCCGGGTCCCGGATATTTTGGCGGAAAGGCCATCAAATGGCTCGGGGAGAAAGGTCTCGACGCGATTAAGTTCGCCGTCATAAAGCGCCGTGCTAGTAGTCATGTCTCATGCCTTGAGAAGTGGGAAAAGCGCCGGCCCGCCCTCGGCGTGGAGGAACGAGGCAAAGTGTTTGAGATGCTTGGTGATGCTCTCGAAATGTCGAGGTAAGTGTGTGCAGTGTAGCCTCCACGTGTCCCCCTTTCTCATTACGCTGACGGCGCAGGACCTGTTATTCCACAAATGTGAACAAGACCGGATATTATATTGGACGTGCAGTTCTTCATTGGCTCCAAGTCTACCATGACATCCCGCAGACGCCCGAAATACAGTTCTGGCATATCCAAGTGCAGATCAGTCTCATTCCAATGTAAGCCAGCCTACGTTTCTTACTTGGATATTACTTACCGTAACAATTGATTCCCTTTACTTCCCGCATTTCTGAAATCGTCTTAACGAATACGTCACGTGCTCATGAACTTCCTTGTATCCTGTCCGCCGTCAACAGCCTGCTCACCCGCGTCGCTCACGAGGACCCTCTTGCTGCGGACCTTGCCCATCGAACGTTAAGTGCTCTTACTCGTGTCCCCCTCTCGGTCCAACGCACAGAAACGGCCGCCGAAGTCATATGGCTTGTCGCGAGGGAGCTTGCTTACGCTCAATGTAAGTACCAGCACTCGTGGCTTGGTGTCTGGTTGTTACGGATCGTGGAGATGAGCTTGAGGCTGAGGCCTCTGTCGCACGCTGAGATCCAGGCCATCAGAGAATTGGCTGCCAGAAGAGTGGAGTAAGTGCAAGATTATTATGTCATTGGAGAAAAATTTGGTCACCCCCCGAGAACTCTCCATTCCTTGATGTTTGTCCCATGCTGATGTACGGTTGCATGATGCCAGACAGCACACCCAGTACGATGGAAAAGGAAAAGACGTCTGGCGACCCTGGGAAGTCGCGCTCTTCGCTCAATGTGCCTCTCAAGACACATGGCTTAAAGATGCTGTCATAGACGCTCATGGGCTCCCTAGCCTCATCGCTGCTCTAGACTTCATGCTCGCAGACCACGTGCGGGTTCGGGATGTCCATTGGGAGAATGTAGCGCTCACTCTAAGATCACTAGCATTTCTGTCAGAGCAGGAGTGGATTGCACATGCTATAGAACCGGTCATTGTCAAATCGTTGTTACGAGTTTTCAGGTGTGTCTAAGTTCATACCTTGGCCATCCACAGTCGTCCCTCCACACACTTGTCTTTCACATTTCCCTCCCCCAGACACTCACTCACTATCATTGCAGACGGAGCATCCCCGAACGTTGGTTCTGCATCCGCTTCTGGGCCGCTGACACGATCCGCAATATGGTTGCGAACCGCCCAGAGCTTGCGCGCACTCTTCTACAGGAAAACGCGGTCTCTGCATTTGAAACCCTGACGAATCCGCAGATCGATCACGAGCTCTCGGCTGATCCTTCCGAGCTAGATCGTCAGCGTCACCAAGTACGGTCGATCCCACCTTTACCTCCAACTCCTCCGCTGCCCACGCTACCCGCCATAAGTCCTTCGTCACCCCTTTTCCAGTCCCCACGGCCGAGTCATTCGTTACTTCCGCCACTGTCACCCACGGACGAGCGACGACCTTCGTCGTCCTCGTCTACATCTTCCAACCCACCTGCCACTCCTTCCTCAGCCGCAGGCGAGCAACGTTTCCCACAAAGCTCCACGACACCCCATCGGACCCCACCCCATCTGGCTGAGGGAACCCAAGACCGCCGCGCTTCTACCAGTTCCAGCAGGCGTGACACCATTCGCCAATTATCCGTGGGACTTACGCCCCGCCGCCCTCCATCACACATCCCGACACTGACGCAAGAACGCCTCTTGGAGGCATATAAGGTTGAGGCAACCAAGCGAGCAGCGGAGCTGTCCGAATACCTGAAGAAGTGGACAGATTGGACTCCCGATAAGCTGCCAATGTTGGAGGCGCCGCAGCTTGAAGTTGTTGGAGCAGGCGTAGGGTGGCTCCCGGAGTTCGCCGCGGTGGCGAGTGACGCGGAGCAGTAATGATGTCTTTAATCCAGACACTTGCATCGATATCTGTGCAAGATTAGTGTATATGGTTGTGTTTATTTGTTGTTCTTACGTATTATTTAAGTGGACTTTGGTCCCGTCGATGATGACGATATTTCAGAGTGAAAGTGTTATTGGTGGCATGGCTAAGGGTGTCCGCGCTGTCTACTGTCGTGGCGATGTATCATCTTGTCGTAGACATCGGAAGGTGTTTAGGTGGGACCTAGATCTCCAGTTTCGCAACCGTGAGCGGCAGGCAGCACAACTGGGAACACTATTAAGCATGTACTTCACATCGATTTATATCATTTATAGGTACATATGAAGTAATGCATGTGGTACGTGAGATGCATATGTGATATTGCGCAATCCCAGAAGCAATGCACATCCGAGTTTCCTATCAGTTTGATACCGGAGAAGGGGATACTGTGCCTGGAGGTAGCTCTGTGCTTCTAGTCTACGCGCGCTACGTTTCAGGTCTATTCAAGTTGCATGTCCAAGTACAGCTGCAATGGATCCGACTGCTCCATATCTAGATCTACCTAGACAGTAGACACTGCATTTTCTCCCACAGACAAAGGGGAATCATGGATATGTTCAGAAGGCATCGACATTGAGTAGATGTTTTGGGAACATCTAGTATTCATATCTACTATATATATATGTGGACATCACTGTAAGTTGAATCATGGCTGGGTGCTGTGTCAGAACCGCGTGGAATTGAGGCAGCATGCAGTGCTTTAGTTTGTTGAATGCTTCCAGCATCAGTAGGCGGCAAAACCGTACTTATGCCGTGGCGGTGCTGGCAAGAGGTTATCGAGTAAATAATATCTACACAATGGCGCTAATAATAGAAATAAAATACGACCTCCACACTAAGTATATCGTCAAGGTTTGTTATGCTGTTTGTTGACCCAACAAATGATGAAATCACCCTAGGCCAGGTAAGTACTGTTCTCAAGGGCGAGCTACCATCTTCTCAGCAATTCATATGATAATTTATTGTCAGACAGTCTTGCAGAAAGGTGGTTTCCTGGTGAGTCCGTCATTTAGTCTTATTGTGATTTGCAATTGGGACTTTCCGAGCACTGCCTTCAGTTTTGAGTCCGAGTCTGGTGACAGGTGCTGAGATGGTTTGGCACAAGTTGCGCCCTGTCTGGATGTGAGAATTCATCGCCTCTCATGGCTATAATTAGCACTGTTATCAGTGTGACGATAAACAATACTGACGCGAATTATCCAGGAGGCTCGGGTCTTTTAATTTCGCACCAGCGCCCCCAATACCACAGCCTCGTGGACCTAGTTTCTGTCTGGAAATTCCCCTCATGAAAAGCTCTGGCCATACTATAGCATTGGCGCCAAGTTGTCCCCCACATCCTCCTCCCATCCCCTACGCACGTGGGTGTGTGGC
>QFFB01000492.1:0-39531 GCA_003316465.1 Ramaria cf. rubripermanens
GAATAGATCTTAAGGTACCCTCAACTTGTTGGCGTGCGTGTCTGTCTTGGCGTCGCGGAATCAGGGCTCTTCCCCGGCGTGGTTTACTAGTACGCCTCACTAGCATCTATTGTTGTCGTTGGCTCATCATGGTGCTTGTAATTCCATCATGATCATTCACCCGCTTAAGCCTCACTTTATGGTATCCGCGTCATGAGCTTCAATATCGCGTTGGTCTATTTTTTGGTGCGGCAAGCTTAGCGGGTGGGTTTGAGATTCTTTGATTTCTTGATTCCGTAGTCCCATATGCTGATTATAATATACGCCTCAGGTGCATTCTCGGGACTGCTGGCTTTTGGAATCGGTTTCATGTCAGGGGTAGGTGGTCTCGAAGGATGGAGTTGGATTTTTGTATGTTTCACGTCGATGCTCTATTGACACTGTGCTTATAGTAATCTCAGATTCTGGAGGGTCTTGCGACAGTCCTTGTTGGCGTGCTCGCAGCGTTTGGTGCGTACACGCCGACTCGGTTGTGTCAGAGTCCATGTTAAACTCATCATATTCTGTTTAGTTTTGGTCGACTTCCCGGCCACGGCGACCTTCCTTACCCCCGAGGAAAGAGCATATATAATTTGGAAGAAGAGTGCGTGGTTTTGTTTCAATGTTGAGATATCATCTACTGAAGCCAATTTATGTCCACCTTGTCTGCAATGTGCATCAGAGTACGATAACTCATCCGTTGGCGAACAAGAGGATTTCTCCATGAAAGATGTTTGGGCAGCTTTCTCTGATTGGCAGGTTCGTCTCTGTTGGAATATCCATACTATATTTTTACCTGGCGACGTTAATCTACATTTGATCAGATCTACCTTCACATTTTAATCTACATGTCTGTCATTGGGCCGTGTATGTAGTCTTGTTGTCAGAAAACTCTACTGACAGAAAACTGACTAAATCATTCAATAAGTATACGGAATTTCCTTGTTCCTACCGTGGGTGTCATTCATGTATCCCCCTATTCGCTATCTAAACCTTGCCGCAGGACAATCATCTCAGGGTTTGGTTTCTCGACCCCCATAACCCAGCTCCTGACGGTGCCGCCATATGTCTTTGCCAGTAAGCCTATTCCGCTACTCTAAACTTGTGACTCAGTTTCTCCGCTTGCGGCTCCATCTGTGGTTAGCTTGTGTCACCTTACTTTGGGGCTACTACTCTGACAAGATGAAGAAACGGCACCCATTCATTCTTACAGGCCTGGTTATGCTACTTATCGGGTTCTCGATTCAAATATCGAACGCCCCCAGGGGTGCAAAGTACTTCGGTACCTTCTTCTGTGTTGCTGGAAGTTATGCAAGCTTCCCCGGAGTAGTCGCCTGGTGAGTTAACACCAGAATTGTATGTACATTACAAGGTTGATATTCATGCTTATTACTCAGGCTGGGAAACAACCTCTCTGGTCAGTACAAGCGTGGAGTCGGTATGGCAATCCATATCGGTATTGGCAATTTCTCAGGTGCTATTTCATCTAACGTATTCCGAACGGTCGACTCCCCACGATACGTCCTCGGTCGTGAGCCCTATCACCACCTCCTGTATGTCAGCATATACTGAATATCTTGGTTTTGATTATCAGATGGAATCGAGCTCATGTTTATCGGAATCGGCCTCATCTGCACGCCCTTGGCCGTCCTGCTCTATACTCGGATCAATAAGCAGCGTGATGCATACGAGACTAGCCTATCTGCTGACTCTGAAAAGGCCATTGAAGGGGCCAAGGGAAAATATGGATATACTCCACAAGAGCTGAGGGAATTAGGCGATCGAGCCCCAGATTTCCGGTATGTGCTATGAAGGAGCGTGTGCAGAGGGAACGATACCACTTTAGCACCTTGTATAGTTATGACTCTAGTGCTTAAATCGCATGGTTGTACTACTGAAGAAAATTAAAACCGTATTACTTACACAGCAGAACTGGAAACAAAGTCCCAGGGAGTCTTTGGGAAACTTCGGGCCTAAAAAAATAGTCAATCACGGAAACCTTTAATGCGGGTAAGTCCAGCGCTGGCTCCGCAAAAGACATTTCCTCGAGTACAACCAAACAATATGAAGACATTCAACGACACCGTTCATCACGTTTGAGCGGCTGGTGATTGTGGTCTGAAGACTCGCAAATAGCTGAGTTCCTGCGGGGTTTTCGTGGCTCATTACGAGGGTACCCGAGAACAACATTGCCACCTAGGAGAATTAGCAGGAAACCGTAGATTGCGGGCGGTATTGGATACACTCCGGTATGTCCTCACGCAGGAGATGTATGGACTTGGACTAAGCCACCAAACCATCTCTCACACAGTCGGATCTATGGAATATCGCTGTCTGATCAGAACAGCGCGCAGAGGATGACCTCTAGAAGCATATTAGTGCTGTGCAACAGAAGCTGCGTCCTCCTAGAAAAACAATATCCCCCTCCACGTTGTCGAAGAGGAAGATTAGGATTTTTTTGTTCCAGAGAAAAGTGATCCGGTTATAGGTTTATTATGCTGTTCAAGAGTTTTCACAGCGAGACTGACGGAGAACAAAAAGGGTGAGCGGAGAGAGCCAGCTCGTCGGACCTCCGAATGTGGACAAACGGCGGTACGGTCGCGTTCAACAGTACTTCTTCATGGACAGTAGGTCGTGGTATCAGCAGCAGCCCAATGCATACGCAGATCAGGCTTCCCCGACACAGGGCCCGGCGAGCTCGACCTCCCACTCTAATCCGTTGTCCGAATTTCAAGAGGCACAAAGGGTTTTGAACTCGTACCCGTTTGCCTCGGCAACACCTGCCTCATCCCACGGTAAGTGCTTGCTTTTTGTTCAGGTATATATACACTCACCTTGGTGTTACAGTGACGAGACACCTTGATACTCTTACCATGACCGCGCCCATTCCCTCCTACATCCAGCCCCAGTACTACTCGCACCATCACGGTAATCCGCCACCATATACCGAGTATGCTGAGCTCGCAGCACCATCCCTCCCACCTCCAGGACCCCGACGGCAATACTGGGAAGACTCACGCGATGATGCTGTGAGGTTACTGGTACCAGAGTCTGCTGGGTATTGACTCGTTTATTACTTGTATATGCACTATTGTTGACGCAATTCAAAGACATTATCTTCCAGTTCAGGAACAGCAGTGGACGCCTGCTGCTTACGGTACGCCTCCATTCGCTGCGGCTGTGATGCAAAGGACTCTTCCTTTTATGTCTTCCTCCTCGTCTTCCCTCGCGCTCGCCCTCGGTGATCCCCAGAAACCTTCGACTAGTTCTGTTGTCACTCCAGTACAGCCGCCATATCAGCCTCAGGAGTCAGCTCAGTTCTTTGACACGTTCATCGCTGAGACATCAAATGAGATAGTCGCGCCACAGAGCGCTCCAAGTCCGCTCCCATCTTCGCCACACACTCAATCATTCGCCTCAGACATCAGGACACCTGTCAAGGGCAGACTCTCTGTTCCAGAACCACCCATGTCCAGTCCAAATCCCCTTGCGGCGAGTTCAGAAGGTTTTACCACGCCGCGTAAACGTAAGCCGGACGAACTCACCTCTCCGACACTAAAGCGCATCCACTCCTCTGAGAAGTCCGGTGTTCTGCGTCAACGTTCGGGTTCTTCGCACACATTGTCACCTAGCAGAACCCCTAGTTTGGGCTCACAGCCCAACAAACGCCTGTCCGTTTTCGTTGAAGTTCCCCACCCGCCCAAGGGTTGGTCGACCCCAAGTACGTCTGGGAGGTCGACTAAGTCCAAGTCCCTTCCCTCTACAAGAACTGAAGATGATTTGGGAGGCTTCAGCCCTCCACCGGAAAGTGAATGGGAGGATGATCACAGAGGGCTCAAATCTGGTTCCAAGAGTACGGGGAAGAGGACGGGAGATCGGGATGAGAGAGGTAAGGCAGATCCAAGTTTTTCTTCCTTTCTTTCTTCGCTCAACTCATGTGATTGATCCACTAGTTCCTCTTGAGAAATTAACCGCATTTATCGAAGACGTCTTCGAAGCGGAGGACTCTATTCAGCCGGATGCCGAACTAAGCACACTCCCGAAGGATTGGTTCTCTCCACATACTGTCGACGGGACTCGTCCGCTCCTTGCTGAAGGCGTTATTCGGAAATTGACCAAACTGACGTCCCAGATTGCCAGGCCTCGGAAACGCATGCGACTCGCACGTGATACGCCCCGTAAACCAGGGAGTGGGACACTTTCAGAAATGGAAATGACGATGCTAAGTAGGTTGTTAAAAATCCTTGAAAGAAGCGTTAAGGTCGGAGAAGATGTTGATCCGTTTGGTGCCACGGAGAGGAAGGGAAGCCCTACAAAAGCTTCTGGGAAGACTACCGCAGCTAAGAAAGGCAAGGCGGGTAAGAGTGCGAAGGCTAAAGGAAAAGAGCCCGAGAGAGGGCGGGATGGCACTGAAGCAAATGGCAGGGCGAGGTCTAGGTCGAGGACTCCATTAGCTGAGGAGCGGGTAGAAGATGGAAACTCTATGGATGAAGGTCAAGACGGAACGCTGACAGAGCAGGATTTTCAAAAGTTAGAAAAGCTGCTTGAAACCGCCAAGGAGAGTGTGCTCGCGGCCGACTGCTGCATCGCGCTTTTAGCGGCAGACAAGTTGCCAAAGCAGGTATGTCGATCACTGCCAAAGGTTGAAGTCTTGTGACTTACTTGTCTGTAGCTGTACTCCGAAGAGCTTATTACGGCTTGTTTCGCTACAATCAAAAACCAGCTTACCAAGGTTATATACCCATACGTGGAAGCTACTGGCGATGTTCACGGTCATACGACGCCCCTATTAATGCATGTCGTCAAGTCCGCAGACTATTCCTCTCAAATCTATAGGCGCGAGATTGGAGAAACCTTCCAGGCACTGACGGCTGTCCTCCCTCGTATCAACACCCTTGTTAGTTCAGAAGTTGCCATGTCAGATGCGATTGTCATACAAGCTGTTTACATCGCCATTGGACCCTTTTTTGTTGTAGAAATGGGCGTGGATGGCAAAGGCAAAAAAGACAGTGGCAATAGTCTTGTGCTGGGTTCTCTTGGTGGAAAGGGGGCTATGCGTGCATTACGGTTAGAGGCGTTGAGTCTTATTCGAAGCGTGCGTGTCCCTGTGTTCTTCAATAGTCCTCGGACCCTGGAGTATTAAATTACACCTTACAGATTTTCGCGAACCATGAAGATCAGCGCTCCTGGATCATAGAAGAAATACTAACATCTTTAATCAAGTTGCCAGATTTGAAGCAGAAGAGTGGCCAGTTTCGGTATCTTTATTCCGACCGTTTCTTTATATGCTTCTAACTTCATCACCCCTCTCCAAATTTAGCCTGCGTGATGGTCGTACTATCCACACCGTTTCCGCATTATTGTTTCAGCTGGTTCAGACATCAGCACACGATGTACGCATAAAAGCCAAGCGTCTGGCGATCAATCGACAACAGTCTTTCGTCATGCGACATGACAGCCAAATGGATGGATCCTCCGAGGCTTTTCTGACCGACCGTGACCATGAAGTATGTCTGTCACGGACCTCCGTCGTCATGATGTGACATTTCTTTGCTCCATAGGAAATCCAGCTTTACGCGGCGGGTCTGGACTCCGCCTCTAAAGCAGCTAAGACCATCGTGCTATTTCTGACTCAACGGTGTGTTTCGCCGTGGTCGGCGGCTGTATTGCCATTGAACCACCCGTACGTAGGTCTGGGAAAGGCAAAGCTACGAAAAGCTCAAACGAAGCCGAATATCGCGCAATCTTCGATAATCTCATTTCAGACCTTCTTACCGTTCTATATTGGCCTGAGTGGCCGGCCGCTGCCCTCCTCTTACGCATCATATGCAGGTTCATGGTAAGTCTCCTTGAACTTCAAGGCGCATGGGTAACTCACCATAACATGCAAGGTGTCTTCTCTTTCCGATAAGATGAACAATAGCACGGACAACAACGCCGCGAAAACGGTTGCGTTAGATCACCTCGGTGTTATTGCCGCTCGGTTGACAACAAGTAGCCTCAAGTTCAGAAACGTCACCGATGGCGACAGTGGCTTGAAAAGCCTAGAAGAGGTAGGGTTTCTTTTTCCTCATCAATTTCCTTGTGCTCTCCAAGTTATTCCTGACCCGTTATTTATTAGATTCTTGCCAAGGCTGACCAGACACAATTGAATCGACTAATATCTATCCATCAGGATATATCGAACCATCTGGCGAAGCGGTCATCCGAAGATCATGCCTGTGATGTGAGGATGCACTTTATAACCAGCCTACTGCTCACTGCTCACCCATTCGCAGAGTGCCAGAGAATTGGCCGCTGTTAGTTGGGGACACGAGCTCACAAATGCCCTCACTCACTGCAATACGATCCTTCAAAGAATGGAGAAAGAAGGGGAAAGTTCCGACCACCAGGCGTTTCGGAAACTTGCTGAAGGCCTCAAGTCGGCCCTGCGCAACGTGTGGCAAGAGGCCGCGCATGACGTGTTCGATATTGGGTGGGCTTGACATTCCAGTTTTTTAATATTACGTTCTCAGCGTCTTTTCAGATCGGAAGAGGATGCTGCACGAGTCGATCTTCTTGCTGAAAGACTTGGGACTACTCAGAACCTTAGCAATGCGTTTGATCCCATCTTGAATGTGATCCTTGTCTCGTTGGATGCTACTGCTGTGTTTATGCGAACAAAGGCTCTGCGCGCTCTGGGCCAAATTGTCACTGCCGATCCGGGCATTCTGTGCAATGTAGGTACCAGCGCCCACCCCGTGTTTCCCCCTTGACTCATGGGAGTTTCTTCCTCTAGGTTAACGTGCGGAAAGCCATTGAGACACATCTACTAGACAGCTCCCCCCAGGTCAGAGATGCAGCTGTGGAGCTCATTGGCAAATATGTCGTCTCTCTTCCTGAGGTCGCTGGTGACTATTACAATCAGATTGCGGAACGAATTGCCGTAGGTTGCTGAATGGTCCTTATCAATGCTTGACAATAACGGCTGTGTCCATTAGGACACGGGGTTGGCAGTCCGCAAGCGTGTAATCAAGTTGCTCCGGACTTTCTATAGTGTTTCAAGTCAAAACGAGCGACGTGTCGATATATGCACAAAACTTGTACTCCGCATGAATGATGAAGACGATACTGTTAAGGTATGTTAAGTGATTATTTGCCAGATGCAACTCATCAAGTTTCAATGAAAGGACCTAGCGATGAAGACTATAGAAGACATATGGTTTGGCGAGTCCCACCTGCAGGATGCAACCCCTAGGGCAAACGGCCGGTCCATTTCAAGCCCGTTGAATGAGAAAAGCCAGCTTATCGGCAAGGTATCAGTTATCATGGGCGTTTCCTCGCAGTTCCGCGATCGACAATCTCCCTTGGAAGATTTGCTTCATAAAGTTCGATTCACTTTACTGTATGTTGACTTTTCCTAACGCAATGCAGGTAATAATGGACAAAGATGGGAAAGATTCACGAGCCATCCATGACCGTTATGCAGAAATCGGAAATACTCTCATAGACTGCCTTGTAGACGCACAAGAAGTACCTGGATTCACGGTTGTCAACTGCATTAAAACAATTTACTTGTTTGTATCGGCGCATCCCCCAATAATCTCAACCCAGCAAGCCACCACTCTCCTACCCTACCTAAAGAATGCAACGACGGTTAGCTTATGCTTAACTTTTCTTGCCCTCTAGCCATGTGTTGATTAAGCTGTATGTTAGACTGAAGAACAAATCACGTCTGATTATCTACTAAAGATCTTTCGTGTCGCTACCCCCGGAATGTCCAAAACGGCTTCCAAGTTTGCTCATGAGCTGCAGTCCGTTTTGCAACAGATGCTAATGAAGCCTACTGGTCCAAATTGGGTCGCAGTGAGCAACGGTTCTCAGCTGAAGTCGCACAAACACAGCTCAGCTTCTGTCTCAGACATTACAGGAGGTTGTCGCTTGCATTTGTAGCGTTGTTCGTAACCTCACGCATGATTTCCATCTATTGGTAGCTTTGTTGAAGTCGTGTAATGGTAAGAGTTGTCATATGTTTCTTTGTCAATTTAGTCTGACGTCTTTCAGCACGCCTTCGAGAACACTTGGCGCGGCCCATAAGCCAGGTTCTAGATGTCAACACCAAAAAAAAGTTAAATTTGCAGGTGTTCATTGCGTCTCTGCTGTGTGAACATTGCGACTTTGACAAGTTGCGAGTCGACAACGCCAGTAAGTTCCAGTCTTACCATTCACACCAATACCTACCTAATAAACTTTCACTGGCAGCATCTGCGTTGGAACTGGTTTCTATCTCCCAGGTATGCCGTTGAGACCAAAACTGCATCGCTAACAATATCTGACTTTATATTAGGGCTCACTAACTGAGCATATCTATGGCGTTATGCTTCAAATGTACGAAAAATTTGTTGATCCTATGATTCGCGCTCGTTTGTTGGACTGCCTAGGTGAATACGCTCTGTCCAGTCGTCTTATCGCCCAACACTTATTATGGTTGTGCAGGCTTTCTGTTTCGCGCGTACCCAACTCTTATGACACTTGAGAGCTCTGCAACTATCATGGATGCTATCTTTGCTACGCCTGACGAAGAGGCCCGCGGACGGTTACTCAAAATTATGCAGGACTTCTTGATCACGGAATCTACGAAGCAGTCAGCTCAGGAAAAAGGTCAGACATTTGTAGAAGCCGAATACTATAGGCTGAATATCGTGTAGCCGCTCATAAGACAAAGACCACGCAGACGAAAGTCAATATGGAAGAACTGGTCGGGAACACCGATGGCTTTGCCGATTCGGGGTAGGACTTCTTCATTCCGAAGGTTCAGTCTGAGCTAAAGGCTTTTGGTATTCAGTGTTAGTTCAGCGATCGTTCAGCGCTACCTCCCGCAAATCTTAGAGGCTGCTATGACACGAAATGTTCAGATGCAGGCGGCAGCTGTAGACATTCTCGGCTTTACGGTCAAGCAAGGCCTTGCTCACCCATTGCAGGTAAAGCATTTATTCACAACGTATGCAATGTATGCTGAACATACCTAGTGTTTGCCCGTCATCATAGCACTAGAAACTAGCCCGAACCTAAACCTGAGCAACAGAACTGGTGCCTTGCACACCATTCTGTATAACAAGCACCATTCACTCATGAATAGCCGTCATCTCGAATGCGCACGCGCTTCTTTCGTTTACCAGCGCAAAGTTGCGGCCGGTGTTGTGCGCGGTAAGTAAGCTGCAATTCACCATTACTCTGTCTCATGACCGTTCGACAGGTTACCGATTGAATCCCACGCCGACAGCCCTCCTCCATCGTTGGTATACGCTTGTTCGAGAAAAGCGTGCATCCCGTCAAGACTTCTTGAAGACTATCACTAAGGCATTCGACCTTGACTCCACAAATCTCTCTTCCACACAGGTAAGTCAATTCTCATTACTTTTCAAACATAAAAATATTGATTATTATCAGGATGACGTCGACTTTGTGCGATATATGGCAGAGAACGTCTCAGCATTCGATTACAAGACACAAGAAGAAACTCTCACTGTGATTCGCCATTTAACCTCCGTACTATCAGTGGTGGGGATGGCACTTGTGGAGACGATTTCACCCACTACGCTCCGTGACCAGACCCACGAGATCCCGGGTATAACCTCTAATAAGGTGACAAAGGCAAAAACTACAACTACAACGACATAGCTGAATTTAATAACAGGAAATCCTCAGCTCAGCCACTGATCATGGTGTTCCCAGACAAATTCCAAACGGTGGTCAGTCGCAAGGTATGGAAGATACCAGATATGAGCAACAAAGTGTGGAACTAATTGCCATTATTAGATGAAAAGCTAGTTGCACATAAGTTCGACGTCATGAACCTAGCACGATGTTCCGTGGCTGTTAGCATTATCCTACTCCTAAAATCACATTTGAAATCGCTATATGGGCTAACTGAGGAGTGAGCCATTGGCTATGGCTTAAATTTGCACTTACTTGATGCTAATTCTTCCCAGTAAATGTTCTAGGTGGGTTCCCGGAAAGAAAAGTGCTCTGGGAGATAAGCCTGCCACAAAACGTCGGGAGGTACCCCTAGTTTGGGACCGTATGATTTACGCAACACAGCCCCTTAGAACCGAAGAGGAAGCCCTTGTGCAACAAACAAAGGTGAAGTCTTTCATATTTATATTGGTTAGCCACGAGATGATTTCTAACTCTGATTCTTCAGTTTATGGAACTGTGGGCGGAAGATCCGGTAACGGCAGAACCAGAAGATGATCCTATGGAATAATTGCATGTATTTCTCACTTCTCTTCAATTTTCTTGCTCTGTTGAAGTCTGCCGTTTTGCTATCGGTCGCGCATGTAGTTTGCTACTTTGTCATATCATTATGTAGTTCATCAGTAGGTCGTCCAATACAACAAATGTTAATCATGAGAGGTCGTGAAAAGATAATGATAGATGATACAACCGTTATCGGGAACTAAGAGTCATGAGCCTTTTCTTGTACACGATTCCAAAA
Source organism: Ramaria cf. rubripermanens (assembly GCA_003316465.1). Taxonomy (NCBI): domain Eukaryota; kingdom Fungi; phylum Basidiomycota; class Agaricomycetes; order Gomphales; family Gomphaceae; genus Ramaria; species Ramaria cf. rubripermanens. Next base: position 10,496 of record QFFB01000492.1, read on the forward strand.
TCGCTTCCAATTATCGTCGGACTCTCCCCGTGGTAATCCCGTGGGTGACAGTTGGGGAGGAGATTTATGCCCGTACGCTTCGCCTTGAGCGATCGCAATCCTATCGATTGCGCGGATAAGGCTCGGCGTCAATGGCACAGCACCAGGCGGGATATTAGACACCGCAGTGACTGACGACGTGACAGTAGCTGACTCCGGTTTATGTTCTTGACGTGAGAGAAACTCGGGCTTCCAACCTGGTTCGTCACGACGAGACTTAGAGCGTTTTAGCGGCGTTGAATGCGGCGTTGTGATGTCTTCGCCCTCAGAGTCCGAGTAACTCTCAAGACTGGTCACCTGTGGAGAGCTCACACGCTTGTTTCCCGTATCCCCTTTCTCCGTGCCAGCATCATTGTCATAGAGGGTGGCTCCCGACAGTGACGTTGATGAGACAGACTGCCTCTGCACCCACGGTTTCCGTGGGGGAAGATATCCACGCAGAGGAGCTTCACGGTCCCACTCCGATTCTGAGTCCGATTCCGAATCTGAATAACCGCCAAGAGGCTGGAATTTAACATCTGAACGTTTCCGAGGTAGTTTTGTTGCTCTCGGATGAGCTGTAGCATCTTCGAACGAGGGTCTGCGTTTGAGGTCAGATTCGGAGGGAAGTATGATAGACGTGGAAGGGATGGGATGAAAAATTCGCTCCCATAGCGAGCGAACGGGCTGAAATGTGCCCGCGCGGTCCTTTAGATGGGGAAGCGTTGCAGCATATTGGGCCAGATAAGCGTCCCATTTCTGACAGCATTTGACATATGTCAATAGTGAAGCTAGAAATATCATCGATTACAAACCTGATCCGGATTTTCTCCAAATGTCCTCTTGAGGGCCCAGTCAGACAGGGTACCTCCCACGAGTAATATACATGCAGCCGCGCTCAAACCGCGCTCCGCGTTCGTGCCCCAATCGTTCATAATACTAATCGGCATCCACAGTCGCTCCCAGACATTGGCCCAGGGAGGTACATGGGCCAGTAAAGCGATAGAAATGGTGGTGCCAAACGCACCCGCAGATGCAGCCCCAACGCGAACGGCACGATGCTGCGTCCGCGAAATCGGAAGGAGCGTTGCTATGACGAAAAGAGGTGTGAGGATAGCGACGAAGATGAGCCGGGTGAGGAGTGTAGGGTGAAGAACGACGGCTAGGATGAGCGCAAACGACACGCCACCAGCGACACCAGTGCAAGCGAAGGCGACTAATCTGAACCGGCCACTTACGAAGGTGAAGAGGAGGGAAGAGATCAGATGAATGACAAGGAAAACTGCAGGGGTCAGAGGAGCACTAGAGGTACGGTTCATAATCAATAATGATAAGAAGGTAGCAAGATAGACTATGATAGACAAGACGGGTTAGTAGTGTGAAACGGTAGCATCGCGAATAACCTCACCCCCAAAGACCCAACCACTTGCTAATCCTCCAACCCCGCCTTCCAGACCCCACCAGGCCTTCATTCTTGACTTACTCTCGGCCTCCATATCATACGGACCACGGAAATATTCAACAGGAGCCTGCGGCGCAAAGGAGGATGTACGATATAGCGTAAGAAATGCGCCAGCGAACGTCAGGAGCACCGAAGCAAGGAGTAGAGGTATCGAGTAGACGAGGAAGTAAGGGGAAGGTAGGAGATATGTCACTTGCATACGGAAAACGTCATAAAATATAGTAATAGTTCATTGAAGCACTTACGGGTAATATCAACCGTTGAGGAAGTCATGTCGAAAGAACAGGTCGTCGTAAGTCGTGGTATATCGTTATTGGATCGTTGAGTGAAGTAGTAGGCCGCAGATGAGAGCGAGCTAGAGCAAAGGAAATGCGAGGTGTCTAGAGTAGGCTTGTGCTGCACATGAAGAGGTACTGATAGCTCTTGTCTTTCAAGGGACTCCACCCTAGAGGCGCTAATTGACTCTCGTTAGTCCCAAATGGGACGATTTGGTCATCCGTCAGACCATCGACGCAACAAACTTTACAGTAAATAAAAGGGTGTAAATATTTTTAAGCTTTGTTATCTTTGCCACTGTAGGCCTAACGAAACCATTTTTTCTGATTTTAGTGGCGCGACGTGCTTCTGGCAACGAAACCTTTCTACTTCTAGTGGCGTGGCGTACTCCTCTAGCATTGCTGCAGCTATAACATGTGAATCTGAAATGTCAGAGGCCAGTGGGTTTACCTGCTATCACTGGAGCGTTATCCCCATGGCTCCCCTCCCCAGTCTTTGCATTTGCGTCCTGTACTTTTTTCATGCATCGCTTCCAACCACTCAACGATGATTCGCTTTCTTTCTCAAAGTCTCTCATAACAACATCGTCATCGCCCATTATCTGAGGTTCAGACGCTCTGTCCAGAGGGGCACCGAAGGCAACTGGAGGGATGAGCCTTAACCTACTTTGCCATTTGGCAATTCGAATGCGGCTGGCAAAGATCAATTGAACAATTTGAAAAGACACCACATATATTCCATGATCCCAGTGATTCCAACGAAGCCCAGCGGATGAATGAATATTATTCTGACTCGGCGGAGCTCTGCATATAAGTATGGTGCCTTGCTCTAAAAACTACTGATACTAATATAGGGAATCTCGTACTATGGTAGAGCTCGTTACTCACTATCAGTTCGACGTGTAGCAGCAAATTTAATTCGGAAGATTACCCTGATTACGACGCTCCAGGTCTCCGAGCCATCCTCTGGCTCTACCGGTGAGTATGATGGTTCTTATGGCATGGCTTCGTATATGATCTGGGTATCACGCAATGGAAAGGGAGCCTACACACTGGGAGCTACTTCTTGCACCCCTTCTGCTCTCCGGTGCTGTTTATTCCAGGAAGAGGCGTCGCCTGAAACCATGAACCCGGAAAAACCTCTGCAACAAGTTTATATAGCTTTCCGTCCTCATTTCCTCAGATGCCTGCATTCCGAAAGGCTTGTTGGTCTGAGTCAGGTGTGCGTCATACTACTATACCATCCAGATGTTTCGAACCACCCCAACAGGTCCAGATGTATGATATGATCGGGAGCACAAGCAACCCATAAAACGATCACCTGGATTTTTCTGCTACTTGGAGCCGGCAGGACAGGGAAGGCGATGCTGACAAAGCTGACGGGATATACTCTCCTAGGACCCCTAAGAAATTCTATCCACGTTTGTGATTGGTGTCTCTGCAACAGTAAATGCTATACTGCATGGTCTTCTCCAATAATGCAGGACAGCAATGCGATGCATTCGACGGGGAGCAATTAGATGGCTGCTGGTTGTGGTGATCAGGTTTATAACTGACTGTCGTGCACATATAGTGGCATGCTAATTCCATCCTACCAACCGAGGAAGTGAATGTTAAGTATTGACTATATCGCCTCATTTTGTATTGATTGCATGACACTGTCTAGCATTTCAAACGCTTTTTCTTTAATGGCAATTGATGCTGATATTAGTATGACCAGACATCCCACCAGATGGACTCCGTATATTACATCATGATCTTTTTGTTTGTGTATAATTGAGCATATAAGCAACATGAGACTTAGACTCAGCACCCTCAGAAAAGCATATCCCTTCATAGATGGGTATCATCGATCACCATACTCGACATACTTCTCAACCTGCCAATCCATTCAAATGAGCTGGCCAATAATAGCAAGCTTTCGAAATACAACATACTTCTTTCCATAGACATAGAATAAAAACGGAACGCCGGCAAGAAGCACCGAAACACCGCCAAGCAGGGTACACGCCCTACAAGGGGTGAGCGTCGAAGATACGGAAATAAATATGGCAGGCAACACACCAATTGATACCTAAATTATGAAAGAGAGGCTTTGCTACCAATGGAAGAGCTGCTGCAGCAAATGAGCGCATGAATGTGTTTGCCGCTATCAGTGCCATGAGCAATACGTCACTCAAAACTTTTCTTATGGTACTGCTTACCTACTGCACTGGCTGAGTACCTACCGGCGATGACCGTTCTAAGTTCTTCCAATATCGACATGAAAGTGAGACTAGACCCACTTTGTGTATGCGTCGATTAGGTAGTTGAGTCCAGCCTATGTATACCCAACAAAGCTATGTCGAGCAAACCTCATATGAGGGGGATAAAGCCATCGAAACTTGCCTGAAAAATGAGCAGGAAACTCATTCCGATGAAAACCAACCCGAGAACAGATGGGAACCAATGTATAGACGGATTATAAGTCCATCCGAGCAAAAAGAATCCGACTGGAAAAGCGATACTGCCTATCACTAGTTTTTCTCGATCTCAATATTAGCATGGGCATCAACGACACTCCACACACTCATTGGTGGCAGCCGTTTCTCGGGGTCTACTCGACCCCCAAGCTTCACCGAAAGCGGTGCAAACACGGCCTGCGAATACCAGATGTCTATTTTGAGTTGAGCTTCTCTGCACAGCAATCTGACGGTGAATATACATACTAATGGCTGCCGCTATAAAGGTGCCGAGCATAACACCAAGGAAAGGTAACGAGCCCACTAGGGTATTATAGCCACGGTGCTGTTCGTATATGATTGGGACTGCAGCGAAGAGGAGGTCTGTATAAAAATATCCATGAGAAAAAGAACAAAATATGCATTGCCACAGGTGATCGACGGACATAGAATGCCATCTAGAAGATTGCACGATTAGAATGATGTACTTCGTAGCACAAAAAAAAACGAGCCAACAGGCAAAACTGTTATATAATGTTAAAGCAAACACAACAGGCTCATGAATAATCATCCTGTGTTGCGTGGTACATCAATAATCGAGAAAAAGGAAACTGATGAATACTATCCTTAACGGTCGTCGAAGGTTCTTTTCAAGGAAAGCAGCGATAGTAAAATCATTCATCTCTACTATATGTAATGCTGGTGTTAATGCACGCACAGAGACGTTCGATAAATGCCCCTACATCGGCTATGGAGTGACCACCGACCAGTTTTGAGACGTAACCTTCGAGCTTTGTGGGTGAGGATTGCAGGTGCATATGTTTCGGGCAAACATATTATGTCTAGGGCGACCTTGCGCGGCCACAAGCATCAGGAGGTCTCAGACTTACGACGAATCTGATATATCGGATGTGCGCACAATTACTGAAGTCAATATAACTGATAAATACTACGAATGTTTGCTCAAATACAATATGCGAAATATTACGGCGTACTTACCTCCGTCCATCTCCAGCCCAACCGGCTTTGAGAGACTGCACCTCCTATGACTGGGCCGAGGGTTGGGCCTGCAATAACGGCCAGGGAGTAAAAAACGACCGCGGTGCCTCGCTCTTTTTGCTCAAACATATCGGCGAGACCACCCCCCTGTAATCAACGTACAAAGCGTGTCAGAAAAGATATAATGGATGAGTTAAGCACCGGCGGAACGAAATAGTACAATGCTGGTTACTGGGGACGAAGCCATAACCCCGGCAAAAAATCCTACTGACATTTCAAGCACATATTCTTAGACAAAGTTATGAAGAAGCACATACGTGTAATAAATATGGTCTGCAAATCTTTTGCAGCAGCGGTTGCAGCCGAAAAGCAGATGAAAATAAGCATGGGGATAAGTACAGTGGGTTTGCGCCCATACATCTCCGAGAGTGGGCCAAAGATAATGGGACCAGGGATGAATCCTTGACACAAGTTTAGCCTTGATTGCGATGAAATGAAAAAACCATCAAGTACCAAGGATATACAGTGAGATTCCCAGGGTGACAACTTGAGACGACGTGTCTAGAAGGCTATCAGAGCGGAAAGAGACTTAGTCTTAATTTACCAACGAACCAAAATCCCGTGCGATGTATTTGACCCCAGGACTATAAACACTACTGGCAAAGGTTGAACCTTTATAGAAAGGCACCCTGCTTTAAAACAAGCTGACCAAGCTTAGTCGAGTGACATACACATTGTTGTCATTCCAAATAACATGGTTACGAAGGCTTTCTTCCTGGAAGACCACTGCCAGGCGGAATTAATGGATGTGCCATAGCTCACGCCGTAGTATCTGGAACAACATACATTCTTAGGGTCCTGTGGATCATTCTTGGAGTCAAATGACACTATGTCATCTGGCCACGACCTTAACTCTGCAGACTGTTTATCGAGATCCCGCCCTTTCAAACTCATCTCCACACTTCCAGGGTCTTGTACAGAGTTGCCTTCGATGGTGGGCTCCCCGTATGGAGACGATGAGCAGGTCTGGGAAAGCGGTTGGTTACGTCCTTGGTCGTCTGGTACGTGACAGGCGTCGACATGGTTCGATACCACATTCTGCAGCGCAGAAGAGTGGGAACTCGCCACATACATAATGGTATGAGCTGAACGATGTTACCAGCATTATTTATAAAGGTGGCAATCGCGGTCGGCAGCCCGGCGTCCCAAAGTGCCATTATAACATGGGGATCGGATGGGGATCGGAAAGACCTTATGCATCCTTATAGTAAGCGGCCTCAGAATTATAAGTATGGGCTTAGTGCCAACGCATTGTCAGCAGTATTTCCCGAGTTACAATCACAGGGATTTTCAAACGTCGCTTACGAGCTTCAACATGAGTTTCACAGCAGAATTACAGTATGCAGAAAAATGTGATGTCGTCATCTTCCTTATATAATGTCGGCTGCGTTCGGCACGGTGCCACGCTAGTGCATAGAACAATGAAATCGACTAACTACTTAAAGCTTATCAGACTTAACTTCCAAGATAGCCCAGATAAGTACTAGATTCTCCGTCAGGCCAGAGCAAGTTACTGTTTTCGATGCATGGTCCTCCGCCTGTTCCGCCTCGAAGTACAAAACCATCTGTGTTTTCTCAGGTTACCCTACCCGGCAGCTTCTCATCTACCCCCAAGCCTGGCGCCCCCTTTTCTCCTGGACAGTGGCCTACGCCGGAACTCCCACTGCATCCTATTGGGCGATATTCCATTTGCTCAGCGCGACCGTTCACGTCAAACACGATTCAGAACGCCCTTGACAATCTCGGTGCATCATCGACTCTTTACCTTCCACCATCATCCGTATGGAACATCATTAGTCCAATCCTGTTGCATGAACACCAGGAGCTGGCAACATGGGGCTATCCTACCGACGATAAGCAAATGGCCCACCTTGAAGCTGGAAGAGATTGCTATCCACATGTAGTCAATGCACGGGCGAAGAGTGGTGCAAGATTGAGGAATGTTCTTGTTGACGGCGGTCGTGAACGACATGGGCACGAGCCCAAGTGTGGTGTAATGTTGCAGTGAGTGTTGACCGTTAGTATTTATTTACAAGATCATGGAAACCAACCGGAAGGTTCGGACACCGGGCAACGGACCAAGTAAATTTTATCATTTCCAATCAACAGTGAGCGTGCTGAGATTGTGCCTAGGTCATTGATCGATGCATAGTTCGACATCCGCGTCATTGGTTGGTCATTGCTCAACAACTATAATAGCTTTAGCCAATTGTGCTTCTTTTCATAGGTCGTGTGTCCAAGGCTTTGAGGGCAGCCAAAATGTTCGTATAACTAACAACCGTATCGGTCCTGCTGGCATTGGCGCAGATGTAGAGCAGGGGAAATGGGCCGATGGAGTGCGTACAGAACGTCAATCTCGCCAGGTCTAATTTTGGTTGGGACAGATTTCTTTCGCCGGTGCAAATGGTTTAGTGGCAGGGAATGAAATCATTGACGCAACGGATGGAGCTATCGGTGACGTTTTTTTAAATAGGTAACTGGTCCATTACACGACTCAATGTAAATTTTAGTGGTATTTGGTGCTCCAGGCACGTTAATAACGTCTAATACGATCATCTCTCGCGAGCGCCTCGCCCTCGGAGCGATCAATATGGTTGACTGGGCACCTCGTTAGTACACGGAGTTGTTTACATCTCCTGGCCCACTTCATGGCTCTCACAGATGAAGGAAATTATACGCAGACACGCGTCATCCAGAACACGATCATAACTCAAGGGGCGGCTGGATACATAAAAGTTGGTATTGGTCAGGGCCCTTCTGTATGGTGGACATCGAAACCTTCAGATGTAAAGGTCAATCGCGGCGCCATCGTGGCAAATAATCTGATCGACTCCCAAGATATTGGACTGGGTCAAGGATCCGTCGGATACGGATTCGCAGTTGCGTCGGATGTCAAAGAATGGATCTGTATCGGAAATGTGAGCTCAAGCAAGGTACGGTATGAAGGCGATATCGCCAAATCTCTACCCGTTCCTATTGTCGCGCCTGGACCATTTGTGCATGACGTGCCGCAAGGGATGGTCAAGTTTGCGGATTCTGGAAGAACCCCAAACAATGAGACGGACATACTCCAAAAGAAAAGTGTTGTTTTACAGCCAGAATTCCTACATGGTCGGGGGCGGATCCAGTTCCTCATTTGCATCTCACCAGGTGCTTCCCGGGTATTATCTTATCAGCCTGGGCAATTTAAACTGGCAAAGGGACACATCATTACACTGAAGGGTGTTGTAATCGCTTACGAGCTGGACGACATAGTTCGCGTGCGTGAACGACGCGGGAATGGAGCTGGGGCCGTATTGTGGGAGGGTGGGCCAGGAAATCAAACTATTTCCTCAAATTGTTACCTCACCTATAGCGAAGGCGGGAAGCTGTGCATCTCCACTGGCGATGCAATGCAAGTTTACTTTGACTTCATGCCTCATATGCCTGTACACGCGCCTTCTGGGAGTGACATGGGTGTCGCTCCTATCCTCGTGTTTTCCGACACCATCCCCCACCTGTCGACCACGACTCCTGCTTCTTCCATCTTATTCTCGTCTTCGTATGCCTTTCCTCACTTTCGGGCATTTCCTGGTGGTCAGGTAATAGTCCGAACACTTCTATATGGAAACTCACAGCGGATTATCCTATATACCCTCAACCCTTACTGCCAGTTTGTTGTCTTACGGAGCAAGAACTCACAGACGGGTGTACCAAACCTCCCGTTAGTTTGGCCCGTTCCCGAGCACGAGGCACAATGGGAGTGGGAGATTGTATGGTCCACCCCTAATCCCAGGACGAAGGAGAAACGGACCGACGCGATGATGTACTTTCAGGGCGACGGTAACCTGGTAAGTCGTATCAAGATTGTACTTCATTAATACGTAGTGGAAATGGGACTCTTATGATGTTCGCACCTGCCTTCCTAGGTTATCCGCTCGCAAAACACGGTCCCATGGGCGTCAGGAAGCAATGGCAAAATACCTCCAGCGACACATATCCGGCTTGGAATCGGCTCTGTCGAGGAACCCTGGGTCGAAATTATTGACGAAAACGGTGGCAGGGTGTGGGTCAGTTGATGCATCATTCGATCCAGTTTTGTTCATGTCTTGGTCCACTGCCAGCCGTCCGCCCTTACTGTAAGCAGCTCAGCAGGCTTGACTCTTTTTCAACTTCCTAGATAAGATTCGAGCTGCAGAGAGAGAAAATGGAAGATTTCCTCCAAGATTCACGGAATAACAACTATACGATTAGTGATCACCGGCACCATCAGTGTGACCCATGACAACATGGGTGACAGCACGTGACGACGCCCATAGTCTTTTCGGGCCTTGCTTAACGCTGCTTAACGATGCATGTGCCAATAGAGACTATACTAAGTCGTTGCTTCTACTTTCCCGGGAGGAAGCGGTCCGTTATAGTCATGGGGTCGTGGGCTTGGCGACCTTATCCGAAGTTGAAAGGCTGCTTTACAGTGTGTTCCATACTTAAAGGATCCTCCTTCTTCGTTACCTTCACCCAGCGTCAAAGCTGTGATGTGGGGTAAACCCAAAGTTCAGCGTCCCATTGCCAACGATGAGATCGTTGTCCCCACCGAGTTATCGAGGGGGCAGTTCATTTACGCGTACTCGCTTATCACCAGCTTGTTCTTTGCCTGGGGGTTCGCATATGGGCTTTTAGATTCATTGAACAAGTGAGTTTTGTGATGCCAAAGAAGCCTGGTCTGACAATATTATCCCCTCTAGGCATTTTCAAGCGGTATTCGGGATTACAAAAACCCAGTCCACATTCATGCAGGTGTCGTATTTCGGTTAGTCGGTTTGAAGCCACATTATGGAATCTATCTCATATTCACTTTAGGAGCATATTTTCTCTGGGCTCCGTAAGCTCTCCGACATGGTATAAGAAACGTCACGTGTTGACTTAGTTTAGTTGGGCTGGAGCTTTCATGCGTCGGGTCGGATACAAGGTGAGTGTTTTTATTTTACAAGTGACGAATGTTAGTAATAGGCATCGTGCTTCGAAGAACGGAATTTATGCAGGGTTGACAATGTACTCCGTAAGTTAGAACCCGGCTTATTTAGCGGTGTCTTTGACTCAAGGCTACGCTGAACAGCTGGGTGCAAGTGCGTCGTTCACCGCGCCTCTATTACGACCTGACAATAAACAATTTGTTCAATGCAGTATTCTACTGGCCTGGTTAGCACCAAATGAAGTTTCTGGACTGCATCATATCTGATCATAACGTCTCAGTGGCTGTTAAAAAGAGTTACGCAGGGTTTATTGTCAGCATACGTGAGCTCAGAAGGCGTAGCACGAGTGCTGATATTCCTCGCAGATCTGCACTTTCTTTATCTCCATGGGTCTTTCCACCTTGGAAGTCGCTGCAAATACATACATTACTGGTAAAGAAGTGGAGACACGGGTCATGATAGGTGGCTTACCCATTGTAATTTAGTATTGGGCGATCCGAAATATGGCGCAATGCGATTAACATTCAGTCAGGCATGGTAAGCTACTGGGATTTCTTGCGCCGATGAGACGCCGGGCTTACTGATATGACAGGAACGGAATTGGCGCATTTGGTGAGCATACGTTCCGTGGCGCCTGCTGTTTACTATGCTCAACAAGATCGACGCAGCCGGACCCTTAATTGCCTCGCAAGAATTTTTCAAAGGCTCGAACGCTACGTCACTTACGAATGTCCAATGGGTGTACCTTGCAGTTGGTAGGCAAGACTGAAGTTCAAATAAAGAGTCAGGAGGCTCAATGATAATGGGTCCTAGCATGCTTTGGTCTTTTTCTCATTATATTATTCAGACTCGCTAGACTGCCCGAAGTCGACGAGGCTACGTTGGCTGATACATTGGAAAACCAAGCGGATGTTGCTCCTCTTCATAAACAGTACCATTTAATCTTTGGGTTTTGGGCGCAGTTCTCGTACGTTCGCCTTTCGCTGACATGATATTCGTGCTGACGGAGTGGTCAACTGGGCTCATAGGTACGTTGGCGCTCAAGTGGCTGTTGCAACGGTACGCACACTTCCTCATTACTCTGACCTTAATATGTGACAAGAAAACACTTCTAGTTTTGCACCAACTTCTTTGCCGATACACCCTCAATCAACTTCTCACCCTCCAAAGCCTCCCTGTGGTATTCCTATTGCCAGATGGTTTTCGCACTTGGGTAATTGCTGATATTCTCAGCACACTATTGTGATGTAACCGGTCTACATAGGCGTTTTATTGGCTCACTTTTACTTAAATATGTTGACCGTGAGTCAACTATAGCGCCATTGAGAGTTATAATCATTTTTTTTTCAGCGGCGCATGCGTTGACATTCTATCTACTCGTGAGTTAGATTTACTGTAACGCCGAGACATCCGATTCATTTGCCATATAAAACGCTCGAGCTTTGATTTCTTGTTATTGCTGTTACTTACCAATATGCATAGGCGTGCGCGTTGTTTTCTCTCGGAGTCATATTGGGAAGTGGCAATGCCGCCGTAGTCTCAATATTTTGTACGCTCAGTCAGTCATCCTGCCTGTTACGTGCTGATTTAACCCTCCAGTTGTCTTTTTCTTTGAGAGCATCTGCTGGGTAAAACATCTGCTTTGTCCTGGTTAAAGGGTACTGATATAACCGTTGTCATTCAGCCCACCATCTATGTTATATTTTCTCCATTTTTATCTTGAATCCTCTCTCACAGCAATGCAGGCACTAGCAATCAGCCGTCTCGGTCACCTCACAAAAATAGGCGGGAGCTTTGTGGTTTCCGGCGTCGGTGGAGGAGCAGTACGTAGATCATGGTTATCCGATGGGTTCATTCGCTGAAACTTTTCAGCTTTATGCCCCTCTCCAAGGTGTTTTATCCGACAAGAGGAACACGCAGATCGGTTATTGGGTCGCCTTCGCTGGTTACATCAATGCGTTAGCGTATGGCGTTGGCATGTGCATTGACAAAGAGCGCCGAAAGCGAATAGATTCAAAGACGGGGAGACGGATCGACGATGTCACGCAGCCCACATATGTAGAGGATGGTTCTGAGAAGAGCGGAATCGAGAAGTTTTGAGACGTGATATATGGAAATTGATGCAATGATTGGCTGATTCGATCAGTAGCCATTGCCTAGCCCTTGATACTATGCGTGGCTCTGCATGCAGACAATAGGACGATGTGCTAAGCTTCCAGAACAGATTATGCAGAGCCTTACGAAGCTCTTGGAGTTTTATATGTAAAGTATAAGTACATACTTATGTACTGTATACAAACACCTCTCAGTGTCTTCGGACCCCGAAGCGGCGGCTCAACCTGATCTCCGCTCTTACAAAGGAAAGGCCGACTCAGTACTCTGCTTAGACTGTTTTTCCTTCCAGCGGTGTTAATCGAAAACGACTAGGCAGCACAGCATTCTTGAATCGCTTCGCACTGGTGCTGGTTGAAAGCTATCTCATCCATGGTTGGTCTAGTCATGATCTCCTGTCAGCTCGAGTGAAGTTAGACTCAGGAGGCAGGTTGGCCCTGTCCTTACACGGACTGTTATATTGTGACTAAGCACGGGTGAATCCCTCGCTATGGCAGATCGCAGTCGTCTATTGAAACCTTGTTCCCATCTATTCCATTGGCAGGAGGACTCGATGAAGACCGGCGACTCGTTCTTCGATTCCAACACCACTTATCCATATCGCTATTCAATTTTTGCTATGGTCCACCAGACCCGCGGTACCCATTCTGGTGAGTGTGTTCAAATTGCTACCAAGGATCGGTGACTAGTTATGGCCAACTATACAAGTCTCTTGAGTTTGCCTATCTTTTCGTCATCTAGGCAGCTTCTCCATATGCCCCCTTTTTTATAGCTTCTTCCATGACCGCTATCGTGCATAGTTGGCTGCTTTGGCACGTTTACCAAATGCTGCCAGTGGACCGGAATGAATACAAGTACGGAAGTCATTTTATATTGCTAATTCTTCATGCGCACGTTCATCCATTTTAACCTCGACCTGCACATTTGGTACGGCTTCCAATCTAACCCGGAAAGGCACGTATCACAATACATTGGAGGCCGCCACCGAAACCCCTTTCCGGACTATGGTTATTGTGAGATCCCGAGAGTTATGGACCCCGCATCGGGTCGGCTGCTAGCTCACCGGTTATGAACTCCTCGCGGAAGCAGGAATGTATCCAGCGCCATTTCGATCTCTCTCAGACTTCGTGCTATGAATCTCCTGGGATTCGTAGAAAGGACACGTCTTCTCTAAAGTCTTTTACTTATCCTCCGGATCAACTCTTAGCTGTTACCGCGGGATTCAATGCTTTTCGGAGGCATCTGAGCTTGCATCTAGTAAATATCTGTGGAACACGATACTAGGTTCTCGGCGGAATGATGAACCGGACACGCTTTAAGGACGGCCTGGTCAATGCTACTGCTTCAATGAAGGAGGTTAAATATACGGGATATCTCCGAAATTAATACCAACTGGGCCAGTGTCTCATTCATGTCGGCTCTTCTACTGACCCGAGCTCTGCGCATCACGCATCCCTTGGGCTTACAGGTTGGTCATCGGCAATGCTGCAGCCTGCGAGAAATTTCACGATGGGCTCCCTTGAAGTTCCTGGGAGACCGGCTATAATCAGGGTCAGAAGTGCCTAAGGTAATTCGCTGGCCGGTGGGAAGCGCAGGTAAAAGGATGAATCCGGATGTGATAAAGCTGGGCCTTCACGTCGTGCCATATACATATGCATGTTCCCGTGATTTGCATCGGTGCAAACGGGGATCACCGGATGTCACACTGGGCCATTAGGTTCCGAATCTCTGAATCTTTGTGGTAGTGGCTAAACCGGAGCCAAGCGTACATACACGGAGTCAGCCATGTGTGGAGATGAGTTTCTGCAGGGAATGACGGTAGACACCGAGGGCCTGCCAGTGCCAAGAGATCAAGCTGCGCCTGCCTCGCAACCTGGTCACGCAGGGGGGGCCGCTGCCAGCGATTCGGAAATTCTCCAGGAAGACTGCGAATGCCAGAATAATGTTCGCCGCTTAAGTTCGGGTTTCAAGGCGTGCATGCGCGTGTATCGGTACTATGGGAAGCCTGGTACAAGCGGAGACAGCGCAGTGATGGTGCAGATGGTGCATGTACATTACTCGAGCTTGGCTTTACAACGTTCTAATAGAGATGATGTTGTTTTCAATAACTGAAAGCGTGCTTCAGTTTCGTACTCCATGTGGCAGGCTATACGGCATCTTGAGCATCAGGAAGCCATTTTTTGATGATATGATTTGCTGGCAAGCATACATTGCCGCCGGTTGCAATGTGTGGTTCACGACTAATTATCAGAAGAAAACCTTGGAGATATAAACGGCGCGTGAGTAAAGTTTGTTGCGCGAAGCCTTGGGTGATATCATGGAAGGTCATAATTAACTATTGTAACTTAATGGGATATCCACCCCTGATACACATCAAATATTTTATATCCAATGCTGTTTTCGGACGCCCCCGCTATCCGACACGTATTTGGAAAATTGCGCCGCTAAAATTTAACCACACGGGACCCGATACAAATGGCAACCTCGATACTCCGACGTCTGGGCGCCAGCCGCTGGCGTGGGGCGGTGGCAGAGTGCCAGTCGCTACACCGCCGCCGACCTGCGCCTTATATCATTATTTTCTGTTATTCTTTTGTTCTTCTCCACCACCACCTCGAGGCATCTCATCTGACTTGCTGTTGTGAGATCGTTGCCCACCCTCTTCTCCCCCGTTTCCCGTCTCAGGTCACGGGTGGCTGGCTGGTAAGTAACCGTCACTGAGGTTGGACCTCTGGCTGCTTTGCTTCCCAACCGGCCTTCTAATCTCACGCATTCTATATATGAACCCCTCGCCCCTTCCACGCCTTCTCCTGCCCCACCTGCCCCACACTGCTTTCACCTGCACTACTTAGTCGCCGCATTCGTTTAAGGTGCGTCCCAACCACAATTTCTCTCGTCGTTCCTCTACTGAGCAGACGTCCCCTCTTCGCTGCTCTTGACATACATCACGTGACGCGACGCGTCGTCATTAGTGGCACTCGTCCTCGGGCGCACAAAAGGGTCGTAGTGCTTGCCGCTCAGCCCACAACCGGATTCTCGTATTATCCTCGCGACAAGCGTCAGCATCATGGATCGTCTTACGCCTGCACCTTCTTTCCGCACCACTCGTCCCCCCACTCGCTCTCGTAATCGTACTCGCCCTATGAGCCCCTCTCCCAGGCCCAATCTTCGCAGACCGTTCTCAGATCCAGTCCCCAGCACAATGTTCATCACCACCGACTACGACTACGACTACATGCCACCATCCTCTCCCGACTCGGATCTCATTTTTAATATGTCTCCCATTCAATCGCATATTCTTCCATCTTCGCCTCCCGGTCGCGAACCAATCAATGTCATGACCCTACGCAACAAAATGCAGTGGAAAAACAATTCTCCGCCGCTCTCACCGCTGCTTTATTCTTTCCCAAAGCCATCCAGACTACATCCATACATGAAGCAGAACACGGCAACGCCGAAGGACATATTTCCATCCAAACCATTGTCTTCTATATCTCAGAATTTGGGCACATTGGCACTGGACAGCACGCGTTCTGCACCGCTGTCACACGGCAGCGAGACGGGACAGGGAAGTGAAGCTCGTCCCCTCGCTGCCTCCCTTGCCGATTCTTTCTTGCACCAAAAGCAAGAAGTGAAGCCCTCGCATCCAGCCCGTCCGCCGCTTGACAGTCAGCCTTCCTCACCTATTCCTATTCCTCGACACATCCCACGCCAATCAGACCCAGGACCTTTCGTCACTCATTCAATTTCGTCTCATCAACTCTCTGCGCCTCTCTCCCACAACCTTGACTGTGCGCCTCTGCCTTCCTCCGGCATCGCCAGCCACGTCGCTTATGCAGGACTTCGAGGCGCTGGAAGGACTGCTTCAAATAATGTATCACCTGTAGGGTCCTCAGCGTCTTCGGAGCCCCTTCGTATCGAAGGGTTTGATGAGTCGGAGTGCGACCCGCTTGAGACTGACAACGAGACGATTACCGCTGCGATCCCTGATTTACCGCTGTCCGTCGTCTCGAGCACTGCGTATTCCTTTTCGGACTCGGCTCCATTGCGACTTCCCATGTTTCTTGATTTTGATCCCGGGGATAAAGGCTCAGACAGCGCTGATGGAAATGCGGAAAAGGGCGCTGCCTTAAGGCAGAAGAGACCCCCCGGTGAAAAGAGAGATGGTAGGATGTATTAGGTCATAAGTCATCGGTCATCGCATTTCGTTTGTGGGTGTCTCCTTACATAATCTCCATCTTTTTCTCACCAGTCACCGTAGACTTCAGGTCCAGACCCACAGCATTTCTCGCTCTCCTCAACCATCAACTCCTTCCCTCGCTATTAGGTGGAAGTCAGACATCGCATACCTCATCCCAACTTAGACCTTGCATTTTTCATTCCCATCGGCATCCATCACTCATCACGTCGTTCTTGTCATCGTTTGCAATTTTTCTTGTCCTGTCGTCCCCGACTCCATAACAATGATGAATGAGTCACATTATGTCTTGAACTGTACAGTCTCTAAGTATACATAGTCAAGCAAGAAAAAAAAAACACAAAAAAAAAAAAACATCAACCCACGTCAAAAGAAATCTTCAGATTTAAAGAAGTCGAACCATGAATAATCCAGAAATCCATGCCCGAACCCGCGCCACGGATCAATAACTCTGCTAATGCCAATGTGTCCCACCACCATGAATACAGCCTAGGTCCATCTTTCCGAAGCCCTCTACGAGGGAATCCAGGTCTCGCAAGCGAGTCTCGGAAGGATGACGACGGAACATGTTCGCTTTCTGAGAACCGTGCAAGGCACTCAACACGGCTCGCAACTGTCCGAGCGCTTGGACATTCCATGGTGCTTCTCCGCGCATTGGGGGGAGCTTCGAACGTAGACCTCCGAGGCGTTTGATCATCGCCTGAAGCTGAGACGTGATGATCTTGTCAAGGTAAGGGCGTGCAAATGATGCGAAGGCACATACGTTGTTCTCTATGACCTCTGTATCTCCACCCAGCGTAAGTGAGGCAACTGAGTGCACAAGCACTGCGTGCGACTGAATCTGAAGCGGACATTGGGGTTGCATCATCAAGAGCCAGGATAGGTGCATTGCTCGAGGTATGTCATTCTGCTTGAGAGCCAGAGATACACTGTCCGCCAGTGTCTTTAAGGACGTCTGAATCGCAGCCTGAGTTGTCATGTCGATTCGCGGCTTGTAGATTTCTAGTCAAGCTGTGTAGTCATACACAGCTAACAGGCTATAAGTATTTAAACGGAGCGAATTCCGTTACATTCCGTCACCAGCTATTGTGCGCATTCTCCTCTTAGATCTGAAGTGGGGAAGAATAGATGTCGGAGGTTCAAAGACGTCTAATCTGGGAAATTATACCAAGTATGGCAGTCAACATCCATAATGCTCTTCGGTTGCTTGTTGTTTCTCTTCGGCTGAACGATTCTTGTTGTCCAGGTGTCGTATAAAAAGGGCTTCTTTCCATAGGATGATTTATGAAGCCCTTCCTTGATGTTTTAATTGAGGTCAAGGAAATGAGGATAACATTTCGGTAATATTGTCGGACATTCGCCGCCTGAACTCCCAATTTAGCAGATTGTTATACACCCGTTCGAGCTATCCTCAAAGAAAACTCCTCCGTAAAGTAGTCCTTCGTTCAGGTTTGATTCCTGGAACCCTTGGTGCACAACATCGATGCCGCCAGGGCCTGTCGGTAGCTTCAGTATCCCTACATGGAACTGTCCCCCACCCGAATTATTGTTGAACGTCGGCCCCGCGACTCTTAGAAGAGGCTCATGATTACGCGAGTAATAAACGGTCAATAAGCTGTGGGGGACGTCAGAACTAAACAGCAAAAATGGGGCATAGCATGCGTCGTAGCGGTAAGCGTCGTCTGTGATGAGGATAGGACTTACTTTGACTCCCATCCCAGAGTGACAGCAAAGTTATGCCAGACATCGAATGTGAAGGGTGTTTGGAAGAACGTCGTCTCAGGGTGGTTGGATTGTCGGCCGGCCAGGCGGAGAGTTTTTGGATCATGCACCGTGGGATCGAAGGACTGACTAAAAGATTTCCCCGTCAGAAATGTGATCTCGGAAGTTCCAAAGTCTGCAGTCTCATGCCAGACAGGCTGTAATTTGCCGACATAACTATCAATGCTCAGAGTACATCATGATCTGGCGTGCGACGTACATGGTATTCATGGGAAAAATTCAAGGGACGTTCGGGATCGTTTCGAACAGACCAGTGGAAGGTGGCAGTACCCTGCACGGTGATGTCGGACCCGTTATTTGTAGCAGGTATCAGTTCTGATCGCCTGAATCCCACTTGCGGGGTGGGGGGATTACCGCCTGGCAGAAAAATAGACTGGTCGCTGATATTGGATGTTGAAGATGTCACATGCTGCAAGAGTGAGCAAAAGCTTACTTGATCATCACCCCGAAGGCTTTCGCGGATATGGGTGCATCAAACTGTTGGATCCAATGATGTAAGTAAATTTTCCCCATCCAGTGATGATGGTGATTCGCGGCGCACTAGTGAGGGTGCTGTATCATACGGGAATTTAATGATCTGTGCCCAGGTTTGGTCTGAAATGCGATAATTCAGTGAGAACATCCGTAATATCTGACGGATATATACTTTCACCGTGTACAAACCGATGGTCATAGATACTGGAATTTTTATCGAAGTCCGCCGCGGTAACCTTTGGGGCAATCCGACCGTCGAATAACAACTGGCATTTTTTCGGATCACCCGCTGCTACCCCCTGACGCAGAGGCCACAAGGCAAACACTACCAATATCTGAAGCTTTCGTGGAGCCATCGCAAAGAAACACAGAGACTCAACAACACAATAGTATATAACAACCATCCGGGCGGTGCATTAACGGAAATCTTCGACCTGTTTACCCGAATTTGACCCTAGTACTAGTGAAAAATCTCCTCATGGCATTGACACATTTGAATATGTACGGCTCTTCGAGTATGGCCAAACCGGATCGAGTCTGCATAGCTCCGTAACAAGGCCTAAGGAGGTCTTTGCATGACTTACCAAGGCGGTCAATGGCTAGGTAAAGGAATGTCACTTATAAAAAAAGGACTGTTCAGTCACGCCTTTTATAGGGTATGTCTAAGGTCTAATGATAAAAAATGCAAAAAAACGTCGGACTCATATTCAAATGAATTTTGGGACTGTACTCACTGGATAGAGGCGATTTGAAGAGTACGATGCTACATGATACCGGAGGACACGGCTCGTACTGCTGGAATAATGGCAAAATCATTTTTACAGTAAGCCCGATAGTGAACGGGCGAATCGAGCTGTTCCAATTACAAGGAACGCGCGAAGCGGTCCGGCCTGAGATATGATTTTTTCTTCCATTTCAATCAAAGACGTTGTCAAGTCTAGGCTAGACGGTCTGCATAATTCATCCAAAGTTTTATAATCTCACAGCTGCGTGATGAAGTGGAAAATGCACGGTGCGGTTTACTCCGGGTCGGGATTAGCTTTTAATTTGGATCAGGTTCTCGCAACATGGAACGACGGTCTTGGGTCTCAAGTATCCAATGCCAGTGTCTGGGTGAGTTAAATATAATTCATTCAGAAAAGATAATGTAAACTTGTGACTAGAGATTTTCGAACGACATGGCCGAAAGTCATGAATGCAGCATCGCCATTCGATAGAGTAATTGAGATCTACGCGAGCTTGCTCAGACCATCATATATAGGCTCACTCAGATCTTCTACGTCAATGCTTACGATAGCATCAACGCCTTCGAAGGATATTTCGTTAAGTTCCACAGCCCCGGCGACGGCTTCTGACTGCCTATCCTGTACTGTTTCGTGGCTGGGAAGCTCAGGTTCCAGATCGAAGAATGAGGCAATGGCGTAAGACGACAACACGAAGCCATCAGGCTGGGTCGTGCGAGTTTCGGGACCTCGGAATGACCAATTGGCCTCCTCGTTGGCCGTTCTTAGGTGCGACCGTCACTCGCTTTCTTTGCGCAAACTGATGACTAGTCGACAGACTAGCATGCTCGACAGGGTTTGACTCAAGCTATGGAGCGATGCAGAAAGCTAAGTCAGGAGCTAGGGCAATAATTAAGCTCTATTGGCGCTGACCTTCCTCCCAGTGTTTTGATCCCATCTGACGCGAACTTGTTTCAAATGACCTATGTGAGCCGGTCGAACAGTGTGATTGATGCCCACTTACGATGGTGGTCAAACAATTGAGTATATGTATCGAAAGGACGACCACGTAGTATACGGCACCATCTCGCAAGTAGGCTTTTACGAGACGAACGCTAAGCGGGTGTCAGCGACAGGACACCTCCGGCAACGAATGACGAGCTTACGCCGCAATTATATTCCTTGAATTTAGATTCTGTGTATAATTTCTGGTCTTCCGGATGGTCAATATAAAAACAGTGTTGTCTAGGAGCAAGGGTGCTGCCCAGAAGGACGATGATGCGGCGTCGGCCGTCCTCACCAGGGGACAAAGTCGAGACGTGGCTGATAAAAATGCATGAGGCGGTTCCGTCAGTGTATATGAAATACAACACGTGCCTATAAGGCTAGTGGGTATGTCTGCACGCTCTGTGCATTGGGTCCCTTCAGCTTAATTCGGCTCAGACAACGCCTGAAACTTACGCCCTAGTTTGATCGACACTAGTCCCGTTGTCACGGAGGATACAATCCACAAGACTGCAAGCAAAATAAGGATTCTTCTCCTGAGAGCATATAATGCATATGTCCGAAGATCCCTATACCTTAGTGTGTGAGTATGCACTGCTCGACACTATGCACCAGGTACATACAATTCGCAACTGCGAGACGTACTACAATCATCATCGTGTCGATTGTGCCGCAGTCACAGAGACTCACAGGAAAAGATGACGAGCGGGCCGATCACAGGATACAGAGAGTTGAGGTATGTTTGGCAGCTGGGGAAGCATACGTGTGATTGATTAAGCCAGCTAAACAGGACGTCATTCTCGCTTCTTGATATAACTCAGAACAAAGGACATCAATTAGTAGTACGAGGACTCACAGACACTGTCCATATCGGGTAGACAGCTGCAGATGATGACCGGCCGGTGAGCTTGGAAATTATGGATACCGAGGCGAAATACTTACACAGAGTGTCGAAGATTAAAAAAAGGAGAGTTGTATATCGCGAAGCAAGGAAAAGAACAGTAACTGGGTTCTGCTGATATTTCCAGATAAGATTAACCTAGACTAGCGTTCAGAGAAGGCAACCAGGGACATGGTGATAAACCCGGAAACGTACTTCGTCGTCAAATGTTAGAACTGAGGATATGTCAGACAGAACGATGCACTGGAGTGATATCCCTCACTATGATCGTAGAAAAACATGCACGGAGAGCTTAGCAAGCTGTATCGCTGCTCCACTCTGTTGAGCGAAGAGTTAGCAAAATCACTTGGAGACAACTGAATGTCCTTACATTAAAGGCACTATGCCATTGAGGGTACCCAAGGAGTCTTTTGCTGACATGGTGCATGTCAAAGTCAAACTACACCCATGCTAGTTTTATCTGAGGCCATAGCAGTGGAAGCGGTACCCGAGAAAGCTTAAATTTGATCATCGACATGGAGGACATTTCATGAAAGCTTATACTCCACATGCCAGTCAATCAGTGTCAAAGTGGCATAGAGTTGTGGAAGTTACATATTTCGGCGTGCTTCATGGGGCAACACCACTAATGCACTATTTCTGCTACTCCCGAGCTTTTGGTCAAATAGGTTGAATGCGAGCACATCGGAATTGTGGACATTTTCCGCCAGATACAAATAACGGTCAACAATTATGAGGCTTTCGATAACAGGGCCAATCCGGCTGCGCAAGGCATGTAGGACTTCTAGACAGGATATTAGTTCTACCGGCTCCTCATCAACTGGGAGAGCGACTTGAATCTCGGATTTTTTTGAAGCCTCTGAGATAAACCTTTCCAGGGCTGAATAAGACGAGTCCCGCAGTCGTCCGACTTTTACGGGGCGCCGGATAGAGGATGACGAAGCTAATTTTCCAAACAGCGCCCTGTATACTACCTTGCGTAATGCAAGCTCAGCAGCAGCCTTGGCGGAGTCGTTGAGTGGCCATTGAAGAGGAGATTGAGCTGCCAAACTCCGGTGATTATATGACAGGTGAAGGTTGTTCTCTTGATTCTTAAGCTCCTTCGAGACCAGCTCAGACAATGGGAAATCTGCGCAGTACGTAAGAGGATCAGGCAAGGGCTCAAAAGCAGTCATGCACGCGACAATCCAGGAGGAACATACCTGAATCAGGCGACATTAAATTGTAGCAGCAGCCAACAACAACTAGCGCGGCAGCATACCAATATTTGTGTAGGTCCTGGTTCACTAAAAAACAACGAAGAATATCCGGTGTGAGCGTCCCACAGGCATGCAGTGCGACAAGCATAACTGGCGTTGTCTGACACGCCGATTGGCCAGAAATCCAGCGAGACACAGAGCTGTGTAATGTCTGAGGTGTAATGCTAATCATCTCATGCGCCAGGGAGCCATTTGTGACATATGACATCGATGAAGGGTCACCACTCGCTGCAGGAGTACGTGTATGTAAATTTCCGGGAATGTTAGATGGGCAGCATTCTGCGCCTGACTTAAGCGCTGTTTTCGCCAATTTCTTCTGGATGTTGTTACTTCGACGCTCGGCACCCTTGGTCTGCACTTCAGAAGAATCCAGGGCGATGACGTGCTTTGATATAGGAAAGCTAGAGAGAGCACGAGAGAGATACCCCTGACAATCAAATGGGAATCAGGAACAACCATCAGCACGATTCGGAGTGCCCTGAAAAGTACAATAAGACCAACTTGTCCAGCACCGACGTCGACAATATGTCTAATGTCGGTCTCTGATCGCGAGAGCACGGATTGGATGAAGGCCGACATCTGCGCGACCTCGTGGGCCTTTTTGGGAGACATGCCGCGCAGGGGGACATGGCCCTCCGGGATGAGGTTGAGATTTAGAGTTCTCGGAAGCGTGAGCTGGTCAACGGTCTCAAGCATAAACTTGATTTCATCAGGAATATTCGAGTTTGTCTCAGACGAAATGCTACCCCAGCCGGGGATTAAAAGTTTCCATCTCGCTTTGCCAGCGGCGGCCCATTTCCACCAGGGCTCCCACTCTTGCCTAGGCCCGTGTATTGCAATGTCGTTCGGGTGGCATTCTAATAAAGAACTGACAAGAGGGGAAGCGAGAAATTTTATGCAAGCGGCGACGTATGCGTGTGTCTCCGGGATGGACGCGGGTGACTCCCGGGAGAAAGCCAGCGGGAGAGCTATTCCTGCCGCAGTGGTATCCATGGCAGGAGTGAGACGCTGCGCCTGGGCGATCGTAATCTGCAATGTCTATTAAACGCCTGCGATGGCTATCATATACCGCTGGCTGACAATGGGCCAGTCCCGGGCCCTGAGCCGCTGATCATAAACCAGCGATTTGAAACTACCACATACCACAAACTGCAACTCCACACTCACCTCAGCCACCACCAGCTGCAGATATAAACGCAGACCAAGCAAACAGGGAAACAAGTTGACCCGCTCCGTCAACTGTAGGCTATGATAAAAATCCGCCCGACAAAGCCCGACGGTGCGGCGATTGCCGCCAACGGTAAAGCGTCACTTTTACACCTGTAACCACCATCTTCTACCTACCACCTCACACGCGCCGCTGCAGCTGGTCGACATGCTGAGGCGACAAGCACTATGCACGAGGCTACCTCTGCTCCCCAGGTGCGCACCCAGCCCAGCTCCTGCACTCATGCTGCGCCACCTTGCGACGACGACATCTGCACCGTCGCTGTCATCCTCGGATATATTTGCGAACGGAACAAATGCGTACTACGCAGAAGAGATGTACAGACACTGGAGGCAGGACCCAAAGTCCGTACATGCATCTTGGGACGCATATTTTTCGGGACTGGATAGAGGCGTGCCGAGCCAGCAGGCCTTTCAAGCTGCCCCGGGGACGTTCATCGCTAGACCTGCAGATGGATCACCGCAGCTCCATGGGCAGGCGGGGAAGGAACTGAACGATCATTTAAAGGTACACTGCCACATTTTTTTCGGTGTATTGTGCTGACTTTTGTCCCCCTTAGGTGCAACTGCTCGTGCGTGCATACCAAGTGCGAGGACACCATGTTGCAGAATTAGACCCACTTGGTATTCTAGACACAGATCTCGATAATATTCGTCCGGCTGAGCTCGAGCTAAGCCACTACGGCTGGTCCGAACGCGATCTTGACAAGCAGTTCGCTCTTGGCCCTGGTATTCTACCCCATTTCGCAACTGGTGAACGGACTTCAATGACTTTGGCCGAAATTATCAAAACATGCAGACGGATCTATTGTATGCGCATATACTCGTGACACGTTCATATGCTCATATATCCTGTAGGTGGAGCTGTGGGCATCCAGTACATACACATCCCAGACAAGGACCAATGTGATTGGATTCGGGAACGGGTTGAGATCCCGAAGCCATGGAACTACACTGGCGAAGAGAAGCGCATGATCCTCGATCGCCTCATGTGGTCCGAATCATTCGAGAAATTCATCGCGAGCAAATACCCCAACGAGAAGCGTTTCGGGCTGGAAGGCTGCGAGGCGCTGATACCAGGCATGAAGGCACTTATTGACCGCTCCGTCGACCACGGTGTGAAGTCCATCACGATTGGTATGCCCCAC
The DNA here is from genome assembly GCA_003316465.1 of Ramaria cf. rubripermanens. Taxonomy (NCBI): domain Eukaryota; kingdom Fungi; phylum Basidiomycota; class Agaricomycetes; order Gomphales; family Gomphaceae; genus Ramaria; species Ramaria cf. rubripermanens. The sequence goes on from QFFB01000492.1 coordinate 35,531, forward strand.
CGTGGCCGTCTGAATGTGCTCGCCAACGTGATCCGCAAACCGATTGAGGCCATTTTGAACGAGTTCTCAGGGAGCAACGACGATGCCGAGCCCGGGGGCGACGTCAAGTACCATCTTGGCGCAAACTACGTCAGGCCGACGCCTTCAGGGAAACGTGTGTCGCTGTCGCTCGTGGCAAACCCATCGCACCTTGAGGCGAGCGACCCAATCGTACTGGGTAAGACGCGCGCATTACAGCACTTTGAGCAAGACGAACAGGAGCACAAGACGGCGATGGGTGTGCTGCTGCACGGTGACGCGGCGTTTGCGGGTCAAGGCGTGGTGTACGAGACGATGGGCTTCCACAATCTCCCTTGCTACGGCACGGGCGGCACGATCCATCTCATCGTGAACAACCAAATCGGGTTCACGACGGATCCGCGATTTGCGCGCTCTACACCCTACCCGTCCGACATTGCGAAATCAATCGATGCGCCGATATTCCACGTGAATGGAGACAACGTCGAGGCCGTGACGTTCGTGTGTCAGCTCGCAGCGGACTACCGCGCAAAGTACAAGAAGGACGTAGTGATCGACATCGTGTGCTACAGACGATACGGACACAATGAGACGGACCAGCCGAGCTTCACGCAACCCCGGATGTACAAGGCAATAGAGAAACAACCGACACCCCTCGCGCAATACACCAAGTTTCTGACAGGGCGGAAGACATTCACGGAACAGGACATCGAAGAGCACCGCAAATGGGTGTGGGGAATGCTGGAGAAGGCGGCTGAAGGCTCTAAGAACTACGTACCGACGAGTAAGGAGTGGCTGTCCGCCTCTTGGCAGGGATTCCCGTCGCCAAAGGAGTTAGCGGAGGTGACGCTGCCGTCCCGGGACACGGGGACATCGCCGGAGGTCCTGAAGCATATCGGGGAAGTTATCTCGGGCGCACCACAAGGGTTCACCGTACACCGGAACCTGGCGCGGATCCTGGCGACGCGGGGGAAGACGGTGCTAGAGGCTTCCAACATCGACTGGGCGACGGCAGAGGCTCTCGCGTTCGGCGCACTCGCGCTGGAGAAGATCCACGTGCGGGTATCTGGACAGGACGTGGAGCGTGGCACGTTCTCACAACGGCACGCAGTGCTTCATGATCAGGAAACGGAAGAGCAGTACATTCCGCTGAACCACCTTGGGCAAGGCCAAGCGCGCTTCACGATTTGCAACTCGTCGCTGTCGGAGTACGGCGCGCTCGGGTTCGAACTGGGGTACTCCCTCGTGTCGCCGGATGCGCTGACGATATGGGAGGCGCAGTTTGGTGACTTTGCGAACAATGCGCAGTGTGTGATTGACCAGTTCATTGCATCGGGAGAGAGGAAGTGGCTACAGCGCTCGGGCTTGGTGATGAGTCTGCCGCACGGGTATGATGGGCAGGGGCCGGAGCATTCCAGTGGACGGCTGGAAAGGTTCTTGCAGCTGTGCGACGATCATCCGCACGTGTATCCTTCGCCCCAGAAGATCGAACGTCAGCATCAGGATTGCAATATGCAGATTGTTTACCCTACGTGAGTCCTGAGGTGTAATATTTGAGTTAGGTATGCACTGATCGGTTCTTTGTGTGCAGGACGCCAGCTAATTACGTGAGTGGGATGGTCTTTGTGGGATAATTTACTGACACGGCGGGATAGTTCCACGTGCTTCGTCGGCAGATCCACCGCGATTACCGCAAGCCCGTGAGTGGCTTACTGTGCGTGTGAATATATTTTGGCACTAACACCCATTGCATGTCAGCTGGTAGTATTCTTCTCCAAATCGCTATTACGACACCCCGGGGCGCGGTCCAACCTGGAGGAGATGACGGGTGACACCCATTTCCAGCGATACATCCCCGAGCCATACCCAGACGAGCTCGTGCCCGCGGATGAGGTGAAGCGGCACATTCTTTGCAGCGGTAAGTGACACGTTATGAGCAGGAGTGGGAGCAGTGCTGAGGGTGTTTGTGACCTTTGCGGTTTACAGGACAGGTATATTATACGCTTTTGGAGGAGAGGAGGAAGCGAGGGATTAGACATATAGCGATCAGTCGAGTGGAGCAGATCTCGCCGTTCCCGTATGACTTGGTAGGCAATGATGCAGGCGAGAAGAGCGAGGTACTGATTGTTGGCGTCAGATTACACCAGACTTGGATCGCTACCCCAATGGAGATATCCTCTGGTGTCAGGTGCGTCGCTCCTTTGTTGTACAAGCTGTTAACTTCACTGAGTATGGGCTACAGGAAGAGCCACTAAACAATGGCGCCTGGACGTACGTCGATCCACGGATCCTGACTGCCGCAGGGGAGAGTATACATCACAGGGATAGGAGGCCCCTGTATGCTGGGCGTGCGCCGACAAGCTCAGTAGCGACGGGTCACAAGGGTGTGCATAAGAGGGAGATTGCGATGTTTGTTAATGATGCATTTAGCGTCTGACCTATACAATATACACGACTTGTTAACTTTGCATATCTATTGCGAAAATACTTCGATGAGAACAGCTACTGGGTACAGTGAAAAGCAAAAATTCCTCCCAATCCATTACATAGGGTGACACGATCGGAGTCACGTGATCGTGTCCAACGGCGAATAACATTTATTGCGACGCGACTTTCTGTATCAAACTCGGACAAAAAAAAACCCAAGCGAAGTACTGGCGCTGAGACTCGGATTATGAGGTTAGGACCTAACGGACGACTGCAATGATGTTTAGCAAACGCGCGACGCGATCGAAGACCAGGTCACGACTCACGTGTCGACATTTCATGATGTGTTCTTCGTTTGGTATCTGTGTCTGATACGCAATGCCCAGACTGTGAGTGTTCCTGACTGCGACTGCATTTGAGACATGTATTGGTATGCCTGTGGGAGAGATCATGAGCAAGATGTTAATTCTGATATGATACTTAATCCAATGGACTACCCGTTGAAAGGAGCCAGAGTGAACAAGAGTACGAGGAGTGAAGAGTCAGAGAACAACGGACGGCGCGACGTACGTGACTTGGTTTTCGACACAACATGTTCGACAGAACGTGCGCCCACACCCAGCACTGTGGACACTCTCAATATCCTCCGATTCTGCAGGATCGTCCCGGTCCTTCCGACGCCGTGTCGTGTCCAGCCCGACGACATCACGTTCTAAAGATCCAGCGCTGTGGACGTTATTATCGAGTGTGTTGGCAAGCGTGAGTGCGGTGGTTCGTTTGCGGAGAGGTGAGCTGGGAGGTAGGAGTGTGGATGTGCATTGGCGGGAACAGATAACGCATGTTAATGAGCTACATCTGCACAGGTATAGGATAAGCAACATTATGAAGGTAGAACATGTCAGCAAAAGAACTAGTGAACGATGTCATGCCCAGGGAGTAAAACGTACAGAGAGCAAATCACGGCTCCACCAGCTTTGGAGCTGGCATTCGTGGTGGTCCGGATGGGTTCGTGTTCAGTGTATTCGCTATCATCGGCGATGCAAGCACACGATGGCACGACACACACCCTACTTGTCCTTGACCTCGCCTTTCCATCCCAAATCCGAACGCGAACGCAAACTCACTTCCACCACCCACACCAGCTAGACGCTGCTTCCCACCATCCTGCACAACAGTAGCGACAGCCACGTCGGCCAAAAGCTTGCGCCGCTTGCGTGACGTGTAGCCTGTAAATTTGTAAAATTTATTTGAGAGAAGGATTGTCGTAAGGAAATATTTCAGGTTGGGTAGCAGATGGGTCAGGCTGACATTTGAGGGGTTGCGGACTGGAAGTGGCGGTGGGACCATCCCGAGGTTGTGTTGGTGTGAGCATCTGCGATAGCTTTGAGAGATGGAGGGCGAACGTGCAGTGTTGTCTGTGGCTGCAACCTGGCGCCAGGCGGACTTTCAACTCTATACGTACTCGTGTTTCTGTACATTTTGACAAGTGGTTATCGCCTAGTGCTTGAGGCAAGGCGTTAAAGTTTCTCCCTCGGAGCACATAGAGCCACGGCATC
>QFFB01000499.1:0-21439 GCA_003316465.1 Ramaria cf. rubripermanens
GGTTTACTCCAAGTCACTGATGTTTGACAGAACGTCCAAACCCTTCTTGTTATTAAACACAGGAGCTCCCTGGATAGACCGGATCTCCGTGTACTCGTCAGTGATGAAACAGACAACGGCTGGGATGTTTCTACGTTTCGCGTGCCCGGGGCAAATTTGTTCTTTTGTGCAACCATTCATCTACATATACATGGGACCTCTTTGCTTCCGAGGATACGCCACGAAATAGTGAGTCAATTTTATTTGATGTGAGAATGTTTAAATTTGCAATCTGCAATCTGATTCTTCCGCTTGAGCAGATCTTGTGAATGGTTTATGTTACATATACATGCAGCCATCAGACACTTGGGCATAAAGTGGTGGGATTTATCTTTTTAACTTGTTTGCTTGCTATCTTCTCATTGGGTCGTAATGTTTTGTTTTCAGGATTATCATTATTACACATTTTCCGAAATTGGCGTTTCAGGGCATCATCTCTTTCCACGTCAGAGGGTTCCACTCCGGCCACAGCCTATTAGCGTCTCCACTGACCAGTATCTCTCCGTAGTTCTTCCACACGTGTACAACAAACTTGAAAAACGGTTCTGGATGTTCGTCCAGGAACTTCTGTATCTCCTCCGGAGAGCGTTCGGTGACTTCTGCGCGTCTGCCATGTTTGTCCTCCCACAAGGTAATCAATTCCCGGAAACTCTTCCTATCACCCTCAATCTCGAACACTTTGTTCTCAAGTTGAGACGCCGGCAAATTGGTTATGACGTGATGGACGAAAGGGAAGATCGAGCGTGGTGACGTCCATGATAAAGGTCTGCCCGGTTGCAAAGTTAACGAAACTGATGATGATTAGACGGCCCAAATCGACTCACACTCTACCGTCCCCAAACAGTCGGAACTTGCCAGCCTCAAAATCAATGCCTACGAGTGGTCCATACTCCTTGGACAGAATAGTCTCGGGCCAGATGCCGGTGAAGAACAGCGTATATGGAAGTCGGAGCTGTTTCAGAAGGCCGTGTGCATCCACTTTGGCCTTAAGATCTGAATATACCTTGAAAATTAGCTCGCAGCTCCGATACCACTTGGTTATGAACGTACATTCGGATTTATCACTCAGGGTGTTGCGACCATACTCGCTCGGTACAAATAATTTCACGTCTGCATCCTTGGCAGCACGGATAACGTTGGTCTGAATATCCAGCCCGTCGTCGCGGAGGACAGAGAAAACGACATCTACGCCTTTCAACGCGTTGGTGATGGATTCCAGCGACGAGTAGTCCACAGAAATCACATCGATCCCTTTGGAAGAAAGGGCTTTCAGCTCTGGTTTGTCTTTCTGCGAGTTTGAAACCGTTACGTCGTTGATTAGTGAGTTCGACAAACGTTTATGGATGGCTCACCGAGCGTGTAAGGACACGAATACTGAATTTATTACTCTTTTGTGACTGAAGGAATTCATTCACAAGTAGCGAACCAGACGTCCCGAATCCGACAATGGCAAATGAATGGTAAGATGACATTCGCAGATGTTATGATGGAATGGTGAGGGGTGTGTGCTCCATAACAAACGAGGCAGTATTTATGCAGTACGGAAGAGCTGAGACCTGGGCGTACGTGGTTGCTGACTGAGCATTCCCCCATGTCTTCTAGTTGGTCAGTATCCGATCGGATATGTATAAGTATCTCCCCGTGTACCTTATTCGTAGAGGGGTTGATCAGAAAATGACCAAGAAAGGTCGTTCGGTTTGGGAGATTGCGCGATACCTAGTCTTACAAGCTTCAATAAGCATTCCTCTTGTCTTCCGTTTGGAAAGACCAACTCCGCGCGCGCAAACATATAATATCCAGGCACGGGTCTTTGCGTTGAAAAACTAACCGGGTCGAGGGATGTTACTTTTCTAACACTGAATTATCCTCTATTCATTTGCCATAACAATAGCCTCCTATCGTCTTGTGACCCCTGTCGGTCTGCCTGCCACTGTTCATCCGCACTTCCATCCGCTTTACAGGTTTCTGTAGGGTACCTTCTAATTCCCCCATTCCTTTAGTAAAGGGTGTCCGTGCTTGAATTGTGAGACGAGTGACTTCAATGTGCCGCGCTAAGCTGCCTGCCTCTACTTACTGCTCTGAAAGAGTCGAGGACTAAATATCTTGGAGAAATTTCAACTGTTAGCTAAGATTATATACAGTATGCCATATTATCATATAATAATGCTCAGGCTCGGTGTTCGTTTGTTTTGCTACATCAGTGTGCTAGCCATTACATAAGTACTAGAGGCCGCTGGAGCCTGCTGAGATAAGCACCATCTTTTCATAACATGCAACACAAACAAAATGCGAAAAAGGCTGGACAAACGCGAAACGCTATTGCGCATTGCCCAATAAATAACATACGCATGGGGACAAAATTCTATGTCGGATGCAACCCCCCTCAGATGATAAACCAGAAACAACTCTGTAATCCCAATTGACTAAATGAATTTACTACATATGTTCCCTATATAGAAACATCCTCGTCCTGCCAAAAAAAACCATCAAATACAAACAAAGGTATAATCGACGAGTTACGAGCGACACTTTCCCTGGCTGAGGTGAGGGAACATCACATCTTGCATGTCACATGATCGAAGGCTTCATACTTGCTAACACTCTATGATATCAACAAAGGAGCTCGACATAAATTCTCTGTAACGATCCATTAGGCTTGCGTTCTTGAGGCATGCCAGATCATCGATGGGCCGTTAACTAAGTAGTGCGGCTGCACCTATGACGCCAGGCAGCTGGAGCTCTGCCCCTAGGCTGGTGCCACGCATCGCCTCAGACGACGTCGGAGAAGGCCCGGGGCACCGTGCCAGTACTCCGCAGCCGTGATCTGTCTAAACCGTCGTTGTCGTCATGCTGTAACTTTTCGCAGAGTGGGGTTGCCGCCACTACCCTTTTGGTCACGCATAACGGCCTCACTGTACTTTCCATCACAACTTCGTTCGCAAGGCGCGTATGACACTGCTTGACTTTAGTATGCCATCATCTTCAAGGTTCAGTTTTTTTACAGATTAGTGAGTTGAGTGATGTGCCAAGATACTGCCCTTTTTGTGCCTATGTGCAACCTGAGCATACTGCATACTGTGGAGTCATTTCAACTTCTCAGAACAGCGAGGTGAAGAAACAGAAGGTAATAATAATACCTAGTGAGACAATTGTTATGCCCTCATTGGTGAACCGAATCTGATACCTAGGCGGCTAGGCCCATGCGGTGTTTTGAAACCTGGATTCAGCGTCAACCGACAGCAAAGCCTAACTAGCATCGTACGCTAGATTCTAGAGTCTATGCATGCTATGAGCGAGTGAGCAAAAGCGATGCAGGCGGTTACAAGTGTTTCGTTGATCATATTGGGCGCAAGATTTGGCAGCGCTATGCACAAATTTATTTCTTGATTCCATGATCTCTATGTTTGTCTAGGTCAATGATAGAAGGTGGGAGGATGCAGACACAGGCTTAGACCTCGTCTGGTGATAATTAGAGGCAGTAGTGGCAGTGAGTGACTGTTTCATTTGTTTTATAACTTTCTAATTGCGTCCATGGACATGTCGTGTATCGGGAGTAATTATATCGGTGATGAGCGTACCGGTGGTGGATGGAAAAATATTAACATGTAAGAGTAGCTGTTTGGATCCTCGAGGCGCCAATGGATCCTGTCCCGGAGCGCCTGGCGTTATTGTACTCCACTGGCACCTGTGGAGAGACTTCCCATGTACGGAAGCATCACGAAGTCGTTCCCATGATCATGTGTCGCTCAGCCTCAGGAACTGGGGGTCTACTTTGAGACGGTAGGCTGTAAGCGATACTGGCGAGCGCATTCTGCCTGAGAGGCACACAGCTAGCCAGCCGGCGGCAAGCGGTAGCAGTGGTTCACGCTGATTTCCCCTCAGGCTATTCTTTGATCCACTGCACGGCCACTTGCTCGTTCTCCACTTCCGAGAGATCAGTCTGATAGTTCAAATGGTTCCTCTCAGGAATTTCCCTTTGAGAGCTCGCGGCGCCCAGGCGTCTCCGCTCAGGCCTCGGGAAATATAACCCCAAAATAGATAGCATAAAGAACTATAGCATCCTCTCAGGAATCCGCACGTGCGAGGTGAGGTGGCTGGCAGATTCCGAACCTGCCAACATTTCGCTCCCATGCTGTTGAAGGGTTTCAGTTCAAGGGCCCTGCCCCTGCTTAATTAATATCCTAGGTCGCCGCAAGGTATGAATTATACATAAAATATAACCTAGGGCTGAAACTCGGCGTGAAATATACAGCAACATCTCAATGCTCAGCGTCACAGTAAACACTCTTTCATCTGCACAGCATCGTGAAATTATCGCGCTGCAAACTTCCTTAGCGCGCTTGCTGCGCATCCTTGCCGTCATTAATATTACTATTATATCCATCCAGTTGCCTCTACATCAGTCTTACATAAATAGGAGCGCAAGCCGGCCCCGGCTCCAATCGTCCTCCAGTGTAATGGTTGTGAAAAATGTCGTAACACATATACTTTTGTCGCATAGAAGGATGTACCAAGGTAGGTCAGCTGAAAAGCTGCCTGCATGTTATAATTATACGACAAGGTGGTGTTTTCATATAATGACACCTGGTCTCAATGCACTTCGAGAAGTTGTACGTCCTTTGACTCGGGGCAAGGTGCCTCCAAGGCACTCGAATAGCACAAGAGTCTGGTGACCAGCAAAAAAGCCTCACGAGTCGCCTTTCGTTCACCTGCCGTGACAGCGAATTATAACATGTCACGGCATACGACCTACACGGTTTTATAGACTGAATTGAATAGAAGCTTGCCAATGACTCAGGGCCCTTTTCTTCAATTTTTTCACTTGAATTTGGTGGCGTCGAATCAGTCTAAGCCTGCTGAATTCCCATCATCATTATTAGAAGAAGGTTGACACCCGCCTAAAGGGATGCTGAGGAATAAAACTAGCATGGAGACGGAGCACTCAGTACGGGCGCTAATTGTGACCAATACGTGACCACGTTGTCCGACGACTGCTAGCGTTACGTATTCTCGATTCTTGGCTTGACATCGAAGAACTCTCCAAGACATGACTGAAGCTGTCACAACAGGTGCTCTTACAGCTTCCGCAACTGCCCAACCTCGGAGCTGTCCGATCCGACTGGTTTCTGGAGGTTTACAACGTTGGACTTATATATAAGCATACGCCGGCACCTGCTAACCCGCATCTGTCATCTTTACCCGGGCGTTTCATGCATACGTTTTAGGTATTGGTCTCTCAACGGAGATCAAGCCATGGCAGTTCAATAACCCCCCATAGAAAAGGGTTTCTGACGAGCTGATCGCGTGTCAGTCTGTACAGCCAATGGTGGTTTGGCCTTTGGCACAATCCAGGCTTGGTGACCCTGCTGGGCGCCGCACCGACACATTTCAAAAATACTCTGATCATAATGCCTTAAAGTATAAATTGCTCAAGGAGAGCCATTTCTGCCCCGTGCGCTCTCCTTAGCTTTGCAACAAAGGCGGCACGTAAGTATTTCGCATAACCTGCGCTACCAGTCCTTTTATATGCTGATCCTGCTTGTCACCGTCTAGCCTCATATCCATCAATGCTACTCTCCCGCAAATACCTTTCAATCTTGGGGTCTTTGTTGATCTCCAAGGTCGTTGCTCAAAATGCGACCTGTGACGCACTGACGCCGCCTTCAAACATCACGATACCTGTATATGCTTTCCCCCAGCCATTCCTGCCATTCCTTGCTCCCGAAGGCACCCAAGCCTTTGACGATACTAGCAATGCCATAACGTTCAAGGGTGATTGGACAGGTTCAGTGGACGTTAATTCTGTCAATTCCACGTTACACGTCACCAGTGATCCCACGGCATCGGTTTCCTTTACGTTCACTGGTACGGGCATCGAGTGGTTTGGCGTTACCGCACCAGATCGTGGAATAGCCAAGGTTCGTGAAAATAGATCGAGGAGGTAGCTATCGTTAATCTTGGGGTCAGGTTACCCTAAACAGCACACCTCCTGTTGAGGCAACAGTTAGTTCGGCGTCGAACGTGACCAATGTGCAGCAGAGGATATTCAGCGACTTGACGCTGCCACTGGGCACATATACCCTTACGATTCAAAACACCAATGCCGGCACATATGGCCACGTTTTGGACGTCGACGCATTTGTCGTCACTCTTCCTGATGTTCTCGCCGCCCCGAGGATCTCTAACGCGGATGGCTGGAGCTTAATACAGAGGGGCTTGACTGGCGTCTCGGCCATGCAGATCACTGTCGTTTCTCCAACCCACGCGATCATATTCGACAAGGTCGAGCACAACTATGCTAGTATCAACGGTCATCCCACCTGGGGTGTGTTATATGATATCAACACAGACGAGACGCGACCCTTCCTCTTGGAGTCAAATTCGTTCTGCGCATCCGGATCTTTCCTGTCTAATGGGACGCTCATCAGTATTGGTGGCAACCCCGCCGCTATCATCGACACTTCGGATAACGCATATCATGACGTTAATGGTTTGCAAAGCATCCGTATTGTGGAACCTTGCCTTAGCCCTATTGGAAACTGCAACGTTTTGGACATGGTGAACGCATCTCCCGTTCCCAGATGGTATCCCACCGTCTTACGCATCACGGATGGATCCGCGCTTATTATTGGAGGGGGGACGGAGAACGTTTTCATGAACAATATCACAATAAACCAACCTTCCGTATCTTTCTTCCCGTCAAAACCTTCTAGTCCTATCAAGTTCGACGTTCCTTTCTTCAATCGCACTCTTAATGCAAACCTATTCGTACATGCATTTTCCCTCCCAAACCAGCGCGCCTTCATCATCTCCAACACTCAGTCAATTTTCTTCAATTGGGGCGCCTCTCCTCCGCACGAGGAGACGACAGTGCACCAATTGCCCAACGGTATCCGTGTCACGTATCCCATGCCGGGGACAGCCCTGTTACTCCCCCTCTCATCCCAGAACAATTACACGTCCCGTATTCTCGTCTGCGGAGGTTCCGACATGTTTGATATGTTATGCAACTTCCAGTACTCTGCACAGCATCCTGCCTCCAGCCAGTGCTCTCGTATAGAGATCAAGCGCGATGGAACCACAGACGGCTGGAAAGTAGACGATTCGATGCCAGATGGTGCACGCGTCATGCCTGACGGCCTTTTGCTTCCCACCGGGGAGGTCGTCATCGTGAATGGCGCCCGTAGTGGCTTTAGTGGATTTGGCAGCGTCATTGACCCCGTCGGCCTGAGCAACGCGGATCACCCGGCCCTCTCGCCAATCGTGTACTCACCCGACAAGGCACCGGGCCAGCGATGGAGCCAGTTGAAAGTGCGGACTGATATCCCACGGTTGTACCACTCGGTGGCCACGTTGACGCCTAATGGCAACATCATGATTACTGGAAGCAACCCTAACACTGATCGTACCCTCAGGAAGTTCCCAACAGAGTACAGGGTTGAGTGGTTGAACCCGCCGTACATGGCTGCTGACCGTCCCACTTACACGGGCCTCGCTGCGGTCACCGGCTACGCCAAGAACTTCACACTCGACGTCCATATTCCGTCGTCATTGGACAAGTCCAAAATCAAAGGTACGCTGTTACTGTTATGTCTCTAAGTTCTGTAGTTTACGCCTACTTCAGTGTCGCTCATGGATCTTGGATTCTCGACACATTCTATGCATGCCAATTCTCGTCTGGTCTTCCTCGACGCTAGCCTGTCGGGCAACAAACTCACCGTTGCGGCACCACCCGATGCAGGTGTTTACCCTCCCGGTCCGGGATATATCTTCGTTGTTGTGGACAACGTCGCTAGCAAAGCGTCGATCACCCTCATAGGAGATGGAAAACCCCCAGCCCCACACTGATTGTCAAAGTTTAATGTAATGGCATTCAATGCATATCACCATCATTCAATCAGTCCTGTCACCAATTAAGAAAATGATTTGTTGTCGTCTTGGTTGATAACAGAGCTCTTTTGCCTTGGCTTGGTCCTCTGATGTTAATGAATGATCTAAGTAATATACTTCGAGACATGCTCCGCGGAATCAACCACGTACATAACTACATTACCTTGATTCCGTGGCCTGGAATCTCGTCTAACTTCGGCCTCCATGTTCTGAGCAGTGACCGTTCCTCTTCAAGTTAGGCTTTATAGAATCGGTGAATACTACTATACAGCCTCGGAGACCGTTCAAGCCGTGCCAAACATCGAACTCACAAAACCAATGTCACCGTCAGCGGGCTTGTTGGATGTTGTTGACGCCATTTCTGAGCTGGATTGCCTTACACAGGGACCCAAGAAGCTTCCTGATGACATTCGAATGCACCGCAGCCAATACAACTTGAGCAGCAGAGTCCAGGTTACTACTACCGACCTGCTTGTGGGACTATGAGCCCGAGCTCGATGCTTGACGTTCCAAGAAGGGACGCAAATGGATGGTTCCACGTTGTACATTGAATCTTGTCGGATGTCCCGCTAGGAATCCGGGGTGGACTTTAAATGTGAGGTCTCCGAGTCCATGCTGCGTCGCCGACTCGCCTTCACTTCGAAGTCACTGAGAGCCCCGCATCCATGTTTGAGGATCAAGAGCGAAAAATGCCTTTATGCTCTACGCTGCCGCCGGAGTGTGCCATTTTGGGGTTCCGATACACTAAAAGCAGTATGACACATTCAATCGTTCACCTCTCTCAACACGTCAAGATCCCCATGACCCCATCGCACTCCCCCATCCCTCGTTCTCCTGTGGCGAAGAACGATCAGGCGGTTCATGATACTGGATCTCTGGTGCAACTCATCGCTAGTATTGGCTACATTGCACATAACGGTATACAACCATGCACAACGACATGCCACAGCTGCGACTATTGACAGGCATGGTGTGTCGCATAACTTGTGGGTGGGCTTAATGCCGATATGAGGGGACCGATCATGTTTCATGATGAACGATGATGAGTTTGCGATTGTCATAGGAGTACAGTCTCATGCCGAGCAGGCAGTGGCGAACAGGCCACGGTATATTGACCGGTGACAAGAAAACAGCCCACTTCCAAGGGTAGTGAAGACCCTCTCTTGTTTCCTGTAGACGCTTCAAAAGCGTAAACAATGCATGCGATAATTACAAGTGGTATGGGTTGCCCACGTATTGCGCCATCTTGAGAGAGCGACTAACATGAAGTCCTCGTCCTTTGTGGTATTCATTTAGTCTGCGTGTCATTAGGTAGCTCCATGCTATATGGACTCGATGGTGTGAAAAATGATCGAAGGTGGAGGTACTGCATGGTAGTATCGATGCAAATGAAAACCCACAAATTAGACCCTCAGGCAGGCTGCTTTATTCCTCGTAGAAAACCTGCGGAGGTTCTATGCTGAAAAATGTCAGAAACAGTGATCAATGGCCATGGCTCCCTGGAGTTGTCAAGAAAAATGGGAAGATGACAAGTGAAAGAGCGAGAAGATTGTCTACTCACTGTCTCACTGTCTAATGGAGATGAGTGCCCAGTGATTGACTGTTTTGAAGGCGGCAATGTATACGCGTCATGTAAGCTTGATTCAGCTGCACCTTTTTAATAGCATTTTTCGCAAGAGTGTCGCCTATTGCGGCCAGCAGTTTGTTATATGAGCCCCAGTAACCCTCCGCACAAGTCGCGCACGTCCTTTGAAAAGGGTAAACCCTGGAGGGTGTGGAAGGGAGATATCATATCGGCATCTTATGGTCAGCATGATGTGAAGGGGCCGCAGCGACATTGCCAATTGACATGCTATGGAGACTTAAGACACGGACGCCAAGCATCCATTTACCATCGACGAGTGCTACCGATTTGGACTAGGCATGTTGACACCACACAGAGTTCCACTGCAGAATCTCACACTCGGACAATTGGGTAAGCTGCACGGCCCATGAGAACGGTTGCCACTTTGGTGATTATGGTCTCATTGATTCGTCGAGTGTTCGATACAAGAAATGAAACCAATTTTGCGAGAGAAGCGAACAGGTTTAGTATAACGATTAAACAACGCTTGCAGGGGGCCCAGAGATCGATGGGGACTGAACTGCGCCCACAAGTGCAGGTTTTCCCAAACACTTGTGCTGAGGTGATGGTCAGCAATGTTTCCATGTCATTCTAATTCCTTTATTATTAAAGGAATAGAAAGTGATCTTGAGAGTCAGTTTCCCAAGGGTTGCCATCTTTCCTCCTTGCCCCTTCCCCCCTTTCTTCTTCAACATCTTCCCACTGTGCAGATTTGACCTGGGTGCACATGATATTCTGTGGGTCATCCAGAGATGTGGGGTGTAAACTGTTGTGGGTTGTATGAGACTTGCCTTCTTAATTGGAGGCAGCTTCAAGCACCACTCAGGCATGGCAGATCTTGCACAAGGAGCCTGGGGCCCAAGAGAGCTGGAAGGTCAGGTGGCACTCCTCCAGTCTGCTCCTGGTGTCAACGACAGCTTTTCAGTATGACACAGAATATAGTGTATGACAATGAAGGTATAATGGTAAACCAGACTTTGATGAAGCTCAAAAAAGAAGAAGTTGTGCAACAGAGAATAGGGCTAGATGCGACAGGGTTGGTGGCAAGTAGGCAGAGAATAAAGGGTGCAAGTAAGCATTGTGCACTCACATTCAGAGATTGTGTTATGATCCAGTTCCTTGTGGATCTCCAGTAACCATATTCGGTAACTAACCCCATCCTGAGCCCCCTACCTTGAGCCCAACCTTATCTGAGCCCTTCCTGAAGTAGTCCAAGCCTGAGTCCAACCCCCATCCACTATATTCCATTTTCCCAAACCCCATTCCTTATCCTTCCCCAAGCTTCATTCTGATCCCCTTAGTTAGTTATGTCTGACCCTGTTTCCCTGTTATCCATATATAAGTCTTGTTCTGTATGTACTACACTCCTCAGTCAGAAATCAGCTTAGATATCACCTTGAATCATTTACTAGTTTCTAACCTGCATCCTCTTACATCCTTACACTCCTCTTGTTTGAACCTTGCTCCAAAATTAAGGGCATGTACAATAGTGGATGGCACAGCATATAAGCTGAAGCCCCACCCTTACCATCTTCGGCCCAAGCTCAGTACAGGCTCACTCTGAGGTCCCACACATAGGCCTCAGTCTTAACAGATTGGTGGGATACATACATCAGGAAAGGCCCCAAACTCTGGTTACTGCCCAGGATCTGTGTGGCTTTGGCAACCAGGGTAACACCCTATTAGTAATATGGCAGACCTGATAGTGCTACATTGTGTCCTTGATGTCTACTACAACCTACCCAGGCTAGCCCAGCCTATATATACACCTGTTTCCAAGGTAAGACATGTGATCATGGTAGAGTACCACATTATGACAAGATGCCATTGGCCTATCATTCTCCTAGTTCTCACACCCAAATCACTTCCAGTCTGATGAATGCCTAAGTAAAT
This sequence comes from Ramaria cf. rubripermanens, assembly GCA_003316465.1. NCBI lineage: Eukaryota > Fungi > Basidiomycota > Agaricomycetes > Gomphales > Gomphaceae > Ramaria > Ramaria cf. rubripermanens. The sequence goes on from QFFB01000499.1 coordinate 11,447, forward strand.
AGTTCTATTTGGTATGTTCAGAAGATGTTACAAGAAGAAGGTTGCATGCTGTTTTCTGCCTGCTATCATAGACTGCCTCTGCTGTTGTACCAGCCTTTGATAGCAAAGCTCTTCCTGGTGGGCCAGGGCATGTGCCTGTTCATGTGCCTGTTCAATTGCATGTTCCTGTGCAAGTTGTTGGTCCTGTTCATCACTGAGCAGGTCAAAGGCATGCATGATGAATTGTCAGGGTTCACTGGTTCACTTGTTCACTTTCCAAGTTCCCAGTTCTCCAAGTTTATGGATCTTCTATGACCTTTCATGAGTTTCTATCTCCCCTGATTATGTAAGCACAGCCAGTGTGGTGATAAGGCTGTAGCCAGTGTGGTGGTATTTCCTCAGCTTGATCTCTGATGATATCCACTACACAGGCAAGTTTCCATGTATCTATCATTGGTAGACATATACTGTAGACTGAAAATATCCACTGCACAGTTCATCATTGTCCTGTATCAGCTCTTATCTCCTTGAGTATCTTTAGGTTGTGGCTTCATCACCAGTGTTGCCTTCTGTTATGGGCATATAAACCATAAGACAGAGAATGGAAGATGGATCAGAAGGGACTTTGGCTTCAGCTTATATACTGCACCTCTCAAACAATCACAGGGTCCCAAGACTTCAGAACAGAGTGATCAAGTAATGTAGCACAGTCCCACAGTATATGTGGAAGTGTGGAAGGGTGGAAGTGTGGAAGGGTGGAAGGGTGTAATTTTATGGCAGTAGTGTACTAAGAACACCACAGACAGGGTTAACACTAAAATGTAGTTAATATTCAAACTGAGGTTACTTAGTACAAATACAGGAGTTTATATACTAGAGGGTTGTTAAGTTCGCGGACGTTACCCGGAACTTCGGAGGTCGGAGACTCGGAGGTCGGACTTCGAAGGTATGCGAGGGGGGTAGGGACTTGGCTTCAACTTATGGGTTGCGCCACCCACTATCGTTTGATCCCTAATTTCGGAGTTCGGGGGTTCGGAGGTTCGGAGGCTGACTAGAGGCTTGGACTCGGAGGTATTAAGTAATAGTATCTAACTATAGAGAGGAAATGCGAGAAGACTGGAGGTGGTAACGGGGAAATAAGTCGATATTCCAACTAAAGAACTAGATACAAGATTGGAGGACTATTAATACCTCGTATCCTAATTGTATCCTAAGAACGTAGAACAAGAAAGATATAAGAGGCGTATAACAAGCGGAGTTCGGAATAGGGTCGGAGGTTCGGATCGAGGAAGGTACAAGTATTCTACTTTGGGTCGTGAATGAGGATTATACTTTAAGAGGTATACAACAAGAACTAAAACGGAACATAATAGTTACTTCGGAGTTCGGAGATCCGAAGGTTCGGAGCTTCGGTGTTAGATCTCAGGGATCTAACAAGGGTACATGTAAGGAGGTAACAGTAATAAGTTCTGAGTCAGAGTGGAAGAGGCATTCAATACAGATCATGAGCAGAGTACAGAGAGGGGACATAAGCATGATATCTAAAAAGGTACCCATCATCTGTTGGCATGGGGACACAGACATTCCACTAGGAACAAGGTACCCTTGCTGATGGAGGGGCTGTGGGAGTCAGATAGCTGAGTAAAGGTAGGGTAGTAATGGAAGTGTTAGTGCAGAAGGTGGAATGGGACTGCAGAATGCACAGATGTAACACCCTCACATGAATTCTCGGCCAGCATTGGTGTTCATGGATATGGGAGGGCAAAATGGTATGTCCTGGAGGCTTGGGAACTGTGTCTCCAGGTGGGCCTGCTGGTTTGTATTATGCATGGCTTTGAGCACAAGCCTATGTAGCTATGAATAATGGGTGAGGGCCAGCAACTGAGAAATATTGCTGGGACTCTGACCACCAGGAAATGCTCCATCAGTTTGGGGCCTTTCATCCATATTGTGGAGTGCATTTGGAAATGCTCTTGTTCATGTTGAGACAGGTGGTTGTCATGACTCCATGAGGGATGTGAGGTAAAAATGAGGGGGGAAAGTGGGGGTGTAGTTGACCTACACAAACCACCCCAACCTATATGTGATACCAGGCATGTAGCTACACACCCCTACATGCCACAAAGGCCTGGCTACCCCCAGACTACGGAGGCTTACATGAACTACCATTTGGTAAAGATGGTACAGAGGCCTACATGAACTACCCTCTGGGACACCTCTACCCACAAGGAACCTTGCCTGCCAGCCAACTCCACCTAAGAGACCTACCTGGCACTAGGTGTCAGAGTGTTACTTTCCTGATGTAGGATATGGGCATACTATAGGGTGTTTTGAGGGTATGCTGACAAGGTGTGGTAACTAGAACTGATGATCAAGGACAGGTGTGTAATGTTGGTTGTGTAAGGGCAACCTGTCAGGGGACAACCTCTAAGTAGTCTCTCTTATGTTCCTTTCAGTTTCCCCTTAGTTTCCCTCCTATATCCCTTCCCTCTGTCTATTTCACTTCATTTTCCCATTCCCTGGTTGTTGCTACAGTCACAGTCACACTAGCTATATAGTTAGTTGCTGAGGTAAGGAGATCCACCCTTTTCTCTTTGGATCTCCTCCCCAGGTGTGCTGGTTTGTACATCTACAGATTGTTAGTACTTACTGTATATTGTTAGATCCCGGAGATCTAACACCAAAGCTCCAAGCCTTTGGACCTCCAAACTCTGAAGTAACTATTATGTTCCGTTTTAGTTCTTGTTGTTTACCTCTTAAAGTATAATTCTCATTCACGACCCAAAGTAGAATACTTGTACCTCTCTCGATCCAAACCTCCGATCCTATTCTGAACTCCGCTTGTTATACGCCCCTTATATCCTTCTTGTTATACGTTCTAAGGGTACAATTAGTTTACGAGGTATTAATAGTCCTCCAAACTTGTATCCAGTTCTTTAGTTCGAATATTGACTTAATTCCGCGCTACAAACCTCCAGTCCCCTAGCATCACTGCATCCATAGTTAGACACTATTAGTAGTAACTCCGAGTCCGAACCCCCGGACTACCTCTGATACTCCGACCCCCAAAATTAGGGACCGAACGATAGTAGGTGGCACAACCCATAAGTTGAAGCCAAGTCCCTAACCCCCCTCGTACACTTTCGAAGTCTCCGACCTCTGAAGTTCTGGGTAACGTCCATGAACTTAACATATATACACCTTGGGTCTCCTCCTCAGATCTCTGAATTGGTCTGTGGGTAGGTGGTTGGTCTGGGACCCTCCATCAGGCCTCAGGAGCTGGTAGATAGGCAGTATCCCTACTACTTTATCTCGCAGCAGGCCTATTCCAGAGACAAACCAGAGTTGCCCCCACACAACCCTCAAGCACCATGGAGATTACACAATCACACAGGCTGGCAGAGGGGGAAACCAAAGAGAAAAGTCTAAGGTTCCCCACTGCCAGCTAGCCCATATTATACTATGCCCAACTGGTCAGGGCCATCACTCAACACCTGCCAACCCTGTCCTCTGCCAATCCCTGCCTGACCCTGGATGTTGTACACAAGTTGTTTCACTTCTGGAGCTGTTCTGAGTGGAATCAGAGTGGAGTTTGGAACTCTGGAACTTTGGAAGTGCAGAAGCAGAATGCAGAGTTGAGGGAGACAAGTGGCAGTCCATACAGTGACTCAGTGTCAGCAAGGAGGCGGGTAGGAAGGAGATATGTTGCCTCATGTTGCCCCTATGAGTTTTACATGCACATTGGTGTGGCAATATCTCCCAGAAAGAAGCTGTCAAGATAGGCAGTTCACTAGAACCCTGCATACTTATGTTATCACTCCCATGGTGAATACACTGGCTAACCAAAGTGATGAAAGTGCCACTGAACTTGAAGTGAGTTTCCAATTATGTTTCTGCCATGGTGTGGATGCACTCTGGGTGTAATGGTATTTCTATCATAGAGGAGGTATGGCATGGCAAGCCATTAACATGGTGGAGAGTGAGTTGAAACTAGCTGACTATGTCACTGTGTTTAGACCCCCCTATCTTCAGACCATGATGATATGTGAGAAAGTTGGATAATATGTTCTCTTCATGGTGAGGAGAGCTCACCTCATTGCAACTATGACAAGGCCTGTGCAGCTCTTGTTACATCCAGCTACTGAATCTTTCCAGGGCCTGATGAGGTAACCTCTCCGCACTCTGTCAAGCAGGGCCAACTGACCTTTGTGGACTCCAGCAAGGTGCATTCAGCTCAACTTATCATAACCCAGGCAGGTGGGTATAGGCAGGGTTCACAGAACTCAGGTAGGTCTATATAGATCTATATAGTTCACCTGTACCCATATGCAGCTGTATACCATAAAATAATATATATTTTTATTTCCAAAAATGGCCTGAAAAAATCCTAGTGGTGGTTGCAGGGCATGTGTTAAGTTCATGGATGTTACCCAGAACTTTGGAGGTTGGATACTTGGAGATTGGACTTCAAAGAAATGCGAGGGGGGTAGGGACTTGGCTTCAACTTATAGGTTGCACCACACACTATCATTCAATCCCTAATTTCAGAGGTCAGAGGTTTGGAGGCTGTTCAGAGGTTTGGACTTGGAGGTATCACTAATAATATCTAACTATGGAGATAGTGATGCGAGAAGGACTGGAGGTTGGTAACGGGGAATTAAGTTGATATTTGAACTAAAGAACTGATACAAAATTGGAGGGTTATTAATATCTTGTATCCTAATTATATCCTAAGAACATATAACAAGAAAGACATAAGCATAAAACAAGAAAGATATAAGAGTCATATAATAAACAGAGTTTGGAATTGGATTGGAAGTTTGGATTGAGCAAGGTATAAGTATTCTACTTTGGGTTGTGAATGGGGATTATACTTTAGGAGAATAGAATAGTTACTTCAGAGTTCAGAGGTCCCAAGGTTTGGAGCCTCGGTGTTAGATCTCAGGGATCTAACAGCATGTAATAGAACCACATATATACCCATACCAAACCCTTGATGATCCCCCTTGTTCCTGAAGAATGAATTAGCCAAATTTCATGAAGTGTATCAAAGAGGTAATGCACCCACCACTACAAGCTCTGATGAATGAACAGCATCAGCCAGAATGTTGAAAGGCTTGATCCATACCCAAGGCCACAAAGGAAAGCATATGGCCAGAGTCCAAGGAAGACCTGACAAAGGTTTGAGGGATAATGATGTGTCTGAAAATGATAATGAGGAAGCGGACTGAGAGATTATGAAGTGGAAGGGACTCACTGTTGAGTACAAATTCTACAAAACAGAAATCCTAGAAAGTTCTATCTAACATGAATGGACAGTGTAAACCTAACAAGACCCTACCAAGAATGGGCATTATCAATTTATTATTTGTAGCATTAGCATGTGATGATCTAGCATTCCTGTGTCGCTGGTAGATCTCAGAACATGCTGTAAGGAGGAAAACCTTGCTGAGAGTGACAACTGCACAGAAATACTGATGCAGCTGATAGTGAGTGGAAAAGGGGAGTCTGTATTATCTAATCTAGCTATCCACACTACATGCTCAGACAACAAAAGGAGTGGCACCAAACAAAGAAATAGAAAACTCATAATCTCTAACTAGAGAGCATAGCTCTCTTATAGCACTCTCTGTTCAAACTGCATGTGAGATTCCTAAGTTAGTTTTATAATATGATGTTCCCTAGGGTATTCTGCTACACACGCTGCACATATACACATAACTAAGCATTGCCACAACTTACTCTAGGTAAGAGCTCAGCATGTCACACCTCCTTGCCAGTTTTACACAGATCACTCATGGCTCATATGGTTGTATCCAAAGGGATTATAATGTGAGTAAATATTACTACTGTGAAGTTGTTGTGGCCTAATAAGTGAGGGTTGACAGTGGCATCATGGTGGTGGTAGGATACAAGAATGCTTGATAGTTGTAGGAGTCTGAAATCTCAATAAGTGCTTGATCACTGTAACTGAGTTTGACACAAGATATATGACTCTAGACAGGTCCTCACAATGGTAATATATACATAATGAATTATGATCTCATTTTATCTGCTAGACCAAAGAGACCAATCAACCTGTGAGCCATAGCCCTGACCTTGGGATGCAACATTTCATCACAGTACTCATGTGCAAGCTTCCTCACTGTCAAATTGACCCCGATGATGTCCTTCAACGTGAAAAAAAGGCCTTGATTGCATCTGAGGAGTGGCCTTGAAGCATTGGATTCGTCAATTGATCTGGTGAAACTAACAGTAAGATGTGTCATTGTCAGATGACACAAATATCTTCACCAGAATGGGCACTGAGGGATATCTAGACTATATGCCAGCACTGATATATGATGGTGCTGTGAAAGATGAAATTTTGCCAAGTCAAAGCTGGGGAATATATAGCTATGCACAGTTCCGAAGAGATCAACTGAATAGACCTAACTGGAGGATGCAATGATTTGAACTATATGCACCTCTGACTAGGTGCTTCACTAGATCTTGCTGGCCGTGAATAGGCATCTTCAGAGTGTTATGAATATAAATAAAAGATATAGATAAACCATCTATTAACAAAGAATGCTGACAGATCCTGGCATTCTATCACTGGGATATTATCTACAGATGGCCTTGCTATGATCTATATTAACCCCTATCCCTATCCCACTTGACACCCATCACCAAGACCAAATATATACAGGACTGAGCCCGTGATGCCATATCCATCACAAACGTCAACCTAATCATCAACGTCAACATACATATATATTGAAGCAACATCTCTATCCTGGTCCAATACCAATCGATCTACCCCACACATACAAATGTCATATAGATGCCTTGTATCTAATTTTAAATGCATGTCATCTTGAGACGTCCCTATATCGCCATCACTGCATGTGGGACAAGTAGCAAATGTGTTTCTTCAATGTCAGTGTCAGTTTATGCTTTACATTCACTACCCCCTATGTCATGCCCCCCATCCCATATAATTAGTCTTTTGTTTGTTACTTACTGTGCCTCCATCCGTGCCATCGCATTACATAAGCAATCCAAGAAATATTCATTGTGCCAGTCAGAAGAAGTTAAATAGTTCAAATCATATACGATTATTTCAGTAGTAACAATACTCACCCCACACAAAAAAATTGACTGAAGTTCTTAGTTAAAGTAATAGTCAAGATAACTAGCATATATTGCAGTTTACTTGAAATTCTCTCTCATAACAGACCTCTGCTCAATTCAGCTTCACTTGAAGCTTGAATTATATTCTCCAATCATATAAACAAACCACATATCACAAGACAGAGGTCCATTGAGGTCCTGTATTCAGAGGCTGTGTACAGGGCATGTAAACATATGTACATGCAGATAATGGATGGTATATTAAGTACTACTTAACAAAATCTGCGGGCAGGTCTGTTAATGTCATGTCTTTGGAGCTTGGCAGACCTCAGCAAACTATAGAGATAAGGGGGTCTAAACACAGTGAGTGGCACTAAGTGTCTGATTCTCCTGTTTTCCTCTCATGTGGAGTGGACCTACAGTTATATTGTATACTGTCACCACATCAATGACAACCTGACCAAAAACATGCCCTTGTGCAGACCATTTCTGTTCTATTGTAGTATAAGGAAGCTGGTGCAAAAAAAAAAAAGGATAAGTACTACAGAAATATTCACAGCATATCCCCTCTTGGATACCAGCAGGAAGCAGGTGGGGTGTCAATATGCATCTTAGCCACCTACATACGTCATCCATGTGTTTGGTCAGTGACTCGTTGCACAGACATGTGTCCCACCTATGTATTTCAGGCTGATTCATATTGTGTTGTGCTGTGTGCTTGATTAATTGACAATCTGACTCTGACTCTGGAAATATACGATGTAATGCCTTGCATGTCATGTATGCTAAGTGGTTGATGTTATGACAACGATATGATTCCACCTACTCCATCTACGCATTCACATTCTCACTACACCCCCATTACCAGCTATACCGTGAGTTCACTGAGCCACACCGAGTTTATCACACATGTCCACAACTTCACCGAGTCATGTGCCCATCCGGCGCATGAGGCGCATACATTGTGTACCAAGTCGAGCCCCATTCTCAGGGGAACATCAATCAATATCCGAGTCGAGCCCCACACCAGGGGAGTGTAAGCCATCATCCAGGGACCTCAGGCCAGGGGTCGACGAGCAATTCGAGGGGTGTGTGCACACGAGGAGGTGCAACGCCGTGTTTCTTTTCTTTCTCCATTATATTTCAACCCCATGACACTGACCCCCCCTGAACACCCCACATGTAGCACCGAACCATGTGCACATAGGTAGTACCCTGCAGATCTGCGAGCCACACCACACATGATCGCATGGACCTGTACGTGTCTCATATCAATGTCCGTAGCTACACCCCCACTCCACTTCTCTCCTCATCACTTTCTGATTCACCATGATCTCTCTAGTTTACGCTTGTATAAATATGTCGTCTGGTACGACCCATATCGTTATCACTTTTGCTGGTCATCACTTGCGCTCGAGTCAACGTGCAAACAGTTCCCGAGTTCCGTACTAGAGTGTATATGTTACTAGTAATTATTAGCATCAGCCGATTCTGACCTAGATAAAAATTATTACACAACCGTGTGAATATTTTAAGGAAAAAGACATCCACTTGCACCCACTACACGCAGGCTCAACCCCATATATGAATCCTGTCCCTCCGTCCACCTTTTATGACTCCACTGTATCCCCAACACATTCCACGCAACCAATTGACCCTGTAATTGACCCTGTGCCACTCAATACCAATGCCGACGACATGCTATGCCCACCTTTGGTACAACTGAGGGAGGCAAAGGAGACACGTGAGGAACAGCAGGGACAGGCAAAAGAGGTGAGCGCTATAAAGATTTTGTCTTGTTCTTAACTCATACATTATAGGCCCAGTATGTGCTACGTGCAGCCGGGGAGAGTCTGCATGAGTCTATGATAACTGGTCACAGGGTCAAGCAGACACGGCCCTCACCACCTTCCTCTGATGATGATAGCATAAAGGAGAACACACCAGTCGACAGCCCCACTGTTTCTAGTGCTGGGGCTTCAAAGAGGATGCGTCTGACAAGTGTCAGTCACACCAATTCGCAACGTGAATTGGCCAAGATGATGCAGTTGTTAGAGAAGAGCTATGAGAGGGAAGCACAAAAGGATAAGAGAATGGAAGATTTCCAGGCCAAGCTTCTTGAGATGCAGCACAAGGTGATTGAAATCCAGGAGCAGACCTCAGCCGCTCTCCTGGACATCCTGACGAAAGGTCTGCTTAATAACAGTTAAATACCATGTTTTCTTTGACTTTTAATGGTAAAATGTCTTGGATTATGGCTTGACAATATCTTTAACATCACATACATATGAGAATGCAACTAAAGGTTATCAAGCGAGACAGTTTGAAGACGCAAAAATGTGTAGGTCACATGTTCAGCCTAATATCTTGCTGGGAAATATTATCTTCTCTGGCGCTTATATTACAGGGTGATAATAAATTATTATCAAACTTGATAATTATTAGTAACATATACACTCTACTACGTATTCTGAAACTACAGTTACTATACGTCTTATATCTCGCCAAAACCTCTTCATTACTACCACCCCTCACATACTCCACGTCACCCACTATTGCCGCGGCCGCTTGGTCATCAACGACACACCGACACCTCTAGCCAGCCCCCGGGTCCACAACATCGACACATCGACCCTGCCAGAGAGCCGACGGACGGTTGACTGTTACGCCACTAGTCAGGCGTTGCTATACCTTTTTAATAGACTCACACTCACAGTTGACACCCTTGTTGTAAGTTGTTGAAATGTGCTGGTGTGACTTGTTTCCTGGATCATGTGCAGTTTTGGATCCAATGTATGTATCGTCACTGCTACCAGGGTGTTGAACTCTAAGAAATGTCTCCTGTATTAAAGCCATGGACATAGCACGCCATGAGACCGAGCGACGACAACGGGAAAT
>QFFB01000500.1:0-10810 GCA_003316465.1 Ramaria cf. rubripermanens
TGAGATTGTCAATTGATTTTCTTGCCAATTAGCACTCCAATACCCAAGACAAGCTGTTCAGTTGGTTTTCCTGTCCAGTGACTTTCACAAGTCGAGTCGAGCCGCTTGCAAAAGCCACCTCCCATACTATTCGTTCATTATTGCAGTGCATTAACAGATTATCTGGTCAGTCCACTTACAAACTCTCCTGTCAAGTATATTCCCCTTTTTGGAATAAGCTTGGACCCCAATAGTGTCCTTGAGCCTACAGACTAATAGTTTATTGTCCAGTGCTGCTAAGAAACGCATTGTCTTCCAGCTGTATTAACTTGGACTAGTTAATACACGGATTGCAACCAAGGTACAAATATTAAATTATTTCTGGAGTTGTGCTGCAGCATTGTTTAATATTCTTGAAGCCTCGTAAATGACACGTTCTGATAGATTGAGGCGTTAGCAATAACACCAAAGTCTTGAAGGGTTCCAAAACAAAAACACATGTGCTTAGGACATGGAGTAAGGGTCAAACCTCCTTCATGGAGTAAGGGTCAAACCTCCTTCATGGGGAACGGCAACTGATGGGATCTGTGAGTGAAACCCGTCGGCTATGCCAGACTTCTGATCGTACTCGGTGACCCTGCACGTTGCAAGGGAGATGAAAATGATGCAAAACAAGGGCAAAGTATCATGATGCAATGGCAAAGATCATGTTCAGCGACCAGTGAATAGGAGTGAGATAGACTGCAGAGGCCTTGCTGATATCAGCATGATGGATGGACACAGGAGGGTCAATGTGATTCGCTGAACTCAAGGTCTGAAAACAGCAGTCATGACACCTTGCCACAAAGCAGGCAGAGGTTATTGTCCATGCAATGCTGTCATTCCTGTGGGGTAAGCTTGCCATCTTTCCTGAGCTTATCTGTAAGGTTGGGTTTCTTAGGCTGCTGGGTGGCCTGCCCCTTTGGCTTGTCCTTCTCCTTTGACAGGTTGGAGTTGGACTTCAGCTGGGTCTTGGAATTGCCAGCTGGAGCCCGACTATCAGGGGCAGGGTTGGCTTGGTTCATTTTCTTGTTCTTTGCCTCGGGTTTCAGGGCCAAGTGGCTCTCATGAGAGAGCTCAGATTGGCATTCCCAATACCTTTGGTCAATTTTCTGAATGAGGTTGCAAAGCTCATCCAAGCCTCAGGGTTTGTCAAAATGTACCATCTCATCCTTGATTCTCTTTGGGAGCATGATATATGCCCTTCAGTAGAGAGCCTGGACATTGTGCTGGAGCAACAATGCAAATTGTCCTTCATAACCAGTTGTTTGAGTTCAACCTTGGTGTTGGCTTCAAGATCATAGGGACCAAAATTGATGTAGAGTTCATTGGTGAACACTTCAAAGTTGCTTAGCCAGCTGGGTTCATTTCTCTCGTCAGTTAGGTAGGGCTCAAAGTAGTCGAGGGCCATACCTTTCAAGAAAGACAGTACATAATTGACCTTGGCCAGATTGTCTCTAAACAAAATTGGCCCGGAACAGAAATTGAGCCTGCATTTCTGAGTTTCTTTGGGTCCAAACCATCAAACTGATTGGGTTCCCCAAGTTTAGCTTTGGAGGGTTCTTGCCTGCCATCATTTATGGTGTCAGCAAGCCTAGTCATTGTATTAAAAAATGCCATGACAGGCTCCTGGTCAGGCAGTGCAGGGCCTTCTCAGGGATTAGGATTGGGTGGGGGGTCATCATCCATGCCATCTGGGGTGCTGTCATCAGGGTCAGAGGGTTCACTCAACCATCTCTGGGGATCCAGGATGCTTCCAAACGTCCTTGAGGTTCCTCAGAGCCCTCATCAACTATATCCTCAGTGTAGCCTTGGGGAGCCACTCAATGAACTGGTCCTGGCAATAGATTCTGATAATGGTTTTGAAATGGGGGGTTTTCTTGGGGTGGGACGGATTCTGTCCTTGCTCTGCAAGACTGGATGGTGGGAGTTAGTCTGCTAGCATTGTATACTGAAGATCTGGTTTCCAGAGGCATAATGTAACAGCCGAACATAGGAGTTCTGATATACTGTTAATATGCCAACTGACAGGTGGTGCCAAGATACTCAGCCAAAGGCTGAGGCAGGGTCAGGTCAGGTAGACTTGGCTTCAACTGTCATTACAAGTAAGAAAAGGACTCAAAGGACTATTTTTCTTTATCATTTCAATGGACATTCTAGTTACTTTCATTTTCCTTCACCATTCAAATTCTTTTCACAGTCTTTCTTGCCTTTACAACATACTTCGTCAGACTTCATCTATCAACACTTCTTACTGAGGCGCATTTATATGCGTAGTACTATTTGAGGCGCATACTAGTGCATAGTTACAGACAAGGCACATTTAAATGCGTAGCACACTATTTAGAGTATAGTGTCAGTTCCTTTTCTTTTTCTTTTTCATTACTACAGATCAGATCATCTATGTTCCTACTCTACTTCGTCTAGCTAGCAAAGTCGACCACTAACGAGCCAGGGGCTCAAATTTTTCACATGTTTACTCCTTTAAAGACTACGGACTATTACTTATAGTTAGCATAACACAAAAATACACTTAGCGCTTTTTTCACCCTTACTATTAGTCTGATTCTGCAACACACTTAGTTCTTTTACTTGAGCTTCTCAATATCTCACCCGTTGTCCAGCCCTGTGTTTAGGGCTAGGATTCATCTATTCTATCATCAATTTACTCTTTGTTATGCACCTCCTGCTTCTCCAGACTTAACCCCCTATCACATAAAAAGTCTTAGACACTTGACCTCACATTATTTTACATATATGTGTGTCCAAGTGTGACCAAAGTACTCCAAGGCTGAAGGCCCAGGGTCCTTTGTCCGAAATCCCAAGGTATGCCGAGATCTGAGAGGGACAGGGATCTAACACTCAGGATACTTTGGTGATAACTTGGATAAGGTCAGACTCAGGGTTTGGGCTTTGGGTTTAATCACCAGATATGGATACTGGAGATCCACAAGGGACTGGATCATAACACAGGGTTTAATGCTGGAGGAGAGGTGGAGGGGGATGAGATGCTATTGTCAAGGGAAGGGTTGATAGCAGATGGTGTGTTGGTGGAGTTGGAGAATAGGATACCCTCATTTCCACTTACTTGTGATGCAGTGTTGGGGCAATTATAGAATATGGAGGGGGGTATAGGCTCCATAGGTTGCAATGTGGTGGTTGTGGGTAGAAGTAGATGTGATATTATAGGTAGATTTGCATGCTCTGCTAAGGTGGAATCCAGAGTTTGGCATGTCCCACTGCTAATTTCTACTAGGATCTAATAGAGCGAAGCAGGCCTTGGAAAAATAGGCAAAAATAAGGGAAAAATAGATGGATGTTTAAAATTCCCTAGATTAATTTTTATATGGTTTCTAATGGTGAAAATACAGGGTTATTCCTCATAAGGTGGTGATACAATGACAAAAGACTACTTACTGTAAGGCTGGTTGAATGGCCAGATTCTGAGACACAGACTAAATACCTGGTTGAACAGTGGTTCCCACACAGTGTCAACCTGAACTGACCTGGTTTGGGGGACCCCCAAGTGTAATGAGGGAGGGGAGGGTTTGTGAATCTTGGTCCTCTTCATGTGCCTGGCAGATACAATAAAACTTGGATGCAAGTGAAAGTGCCTTTTTTTCTTGTTTTCTTTTTTTCCTTTGCTTTATGTTGTTTTCTATGATCATTGTTACAATTTGTTTTTTTGTCTGCATAATATATATACTGTTGCGGTTTCCGGGGAGATAGGATGCAGCGAGAGGGAGCAGTACCGACGTGGTATTGCGGAGGTTACAAACGGATGAATAAATCCATGTAAACTACTTAGTATCTATAACCTACGGTGACTTGACCCCGCTCGCAAATCCATAAACATCAACATATATCAGGTCCGTTATATGCTCACTTTCAAGGCTTTCGCTGCTGGTGTTGTTAGCCGACACGTGCGGGAACATTACCTAGGGCGTTTATAAGTTAGCTGGCAGGGTCGTTGCCACGTTCGGCGAGCTAACGGTGGATGAGTAGATAAGTGCCCGCATGCCCCCACAAAATCTTATTTCGTACGCCCCTATGGGGCGCACGCGCCAAAAACAGCCAATGTTACCGCTCGACACTGCACAGTATAGAAGCTCACTCAAACCATCTCTGTAGTTATTATCTTACACAGGGCTACGCCCCAATAGATATAAATGGAAAGAAAAAGAAAGAAAAAAGAACCATGCTGTATGCAGGTGCAGATACGCCAAGTGACTCGGGTACATGAAGCGGCTGTGAGCAACCAAAAAATTGGTGGGTCGTAGTAGAGTAGAAGGCTGATGTTGTAGGATGAAACGGTAGTTTTTACTGAGGTGTCGATAGCTGAGCGACCGTGGATGACTCCCAACGAGCCATGTTTTGATAACATTGTCTGGAGCCTATAGCCACCTATCATCAGGTGCCTACCCGTTCCCCGTGGCATGTTCTTTGGGCCTCCCCTTCTCCTCTTCCCTTCCCCCTCCTCCCATCCCATATCGTGCCCACCATCCGCTAGCATCCGCACGAAGTGAACCACTACCTACCTGTATCTCCATATCTCCTCCGCCACCCCCTCCCTGATAGATCCCTGGCGACCGCTTCTCCTTACCCTCCCCGATCCGTGGCCTCCCGCTCCCTGTCCGTCTCCCAACCATTGCCACCTTCCCCAAGTCCCCGCGGTCTCTGGAACGATATCACGAGAACGAACGAAAAACGGGCCAAATCAGGGTACTGATCTCAGCTCCCCGCACGCCTGCACAGGAAGCCCTACGTCTGGGTGAGTGTCGCAGCCCCCACTCCCACTTCTTCCTCTTCTCAGCGCAGCCCAACTCACTGTCGGTCGTCGAACGCTCGCACGTGCAAATATATTTGATAGGACAAGGAAGCAACTGCGATGGACGCCGATATGAAAACTAAAAATCATAGTTACTTAGTGACACCGTCCAAACCGGATCCGAATCTTGTCCTGTAGTTACTTAAGTACATCGCACCTCAGTCAGTCGTTTAAGCAGCCCGATCCATATGGTCGTATACTCGGTGCCACTCCCCAAATCTGGAATGCCGGGACGCTCCTCACGATTTCAAGTAACTATAGTCCGCAGCCACAGACAGCTGTTCCAATAACGTCAACCGCGAAATCAAATTGTTAAGAGAGTTGGGATCGACGGCCCCTACTGATGAGGTCGGTGTTTCGAGGCCTCGCTTGTCCGCTCCATTCTTAGCAGGGGTTGAACGATGACATCGTGACCCTTAGACAATGCTGCTTACAACGCACTGCCATGTTCTCCGCCTTGCGCATGGGCATTTGCTCCTTCCCCCAACAGCATGGCAGCAGTGGCATGACCTTGACAATGCTGCCTGCAACGCATGTGCGTTGACGTTTGCTCTCTTCTCCAGGAGCAGCACAACAGTTGCATGGTGACCCCCTGACGATGCTGCCTTATGCGTTGACGTCTGATGCTCCCTTCTCCAAAACTTCCCAGCTCAGCCATTGACATATAATATATAGGCGCCAACTTCCGTTTCAAGTGCCAATTTGGGTTATAAAGCTCCAGCCAAATCGAGTATACCACATTCTTAGGTTGAAGAAGAGCCAAAATCAATCGGCGCCAAATTGCATTATCATCGTTACCTGGTTGAGCATGGCGAATCCAGCAGTTCACAGTAAGTATATGAACATAGTGGGTGGGATACGCGTGTAAGTACTTCCGTGTATGCAACCACGCTCGTTGAATTGCAATAAGTTGGCCAGGCATGTCTTGTCATTGAACGTGTTAGCGACCTTTTCGTTGCAATGATAGAATGACAGCTTCCTGTCGTGTGTGCGTACTAAGGCGTTCTGAAACCAGATATTCTTGGACGGAGAATTGAGCTAGTCTGATTTCTGTGAACGTTCCCGGTCACCTTCGAAAAATATGCTCACCTGAGCTCTGTGCTGACATTTCGCTGTCAATAAACGAGCTGTTGTTGACGCATCAGGGGTGCAGTCAATAATGGTGCGACAGAAATCGAGTCCCCTAGTGTGCTCACAGCGCCGAGCGGGATCGCGGAAGCAAACATCTGAACGGGATTTGAAATAATGTTTTTTGACCTCAACGTCTTGCTCCCTACACCCACAACGCCCGCCGTCTCCTCTGCTCAGTCCCATAAGAAACAAAAACAAAAGCAGAAGGCCTTACCCGATGGTCCACTTACCCCAGCCAATTCTCCATCCCTTGTTTTCTCACCCGCTCAAGTCGCCGCGATCGAGGCGCGTATAGATGTTCTTGTTCAGCGTGCGTAGCCGGATCCACGCGCATTTTGACTTGATTGGTTCTGAGGAACTGTGTATAGTCGGGTACACAGTGCTTGCGTTGACCCAGTGTGTGCAAGGCAAAGTGGACTCACGGACGCACGTCGACTGGCTGCAGGGGCTCGTGCCGAGACTTAGGAAACGCCCGGGTGTAGCCATTTTGAAACGACTCACCGTCCTGCTTGATGAGGACAGCGACAAGGGCAATGGCGTTGTGCGTACCCCACATTTCTGTCACTCACCTTCGTATTCTTACATCCTCTTCACCACGTCCCGCTCCGACCACAGAATACGCAAAACGCCGCACTCCTCTCACAATATGACATACTCTCGCTGCAGCCAACAACACAGGCCTCTTTCTCGCAGGCCTGCCTCACACACAGTACGCCCTCACCGCAGACTGCGCACATAATCGCCATGCCCGTGACGCTCCCCCGCCTTCCCTTCCATCTCAAACACACACTCATCCGCACAGCCCTGAAGAATGGTGCGGTATTTGAGGTTTCGTACGCAGGTGCCGTGGGCGCCGAGGCCGAGCGACGTAACTGGTGGGGCGGCGCACGCGAGCTCGTGCGTGTCACCAAGGGGAAAGGTCTGCTACTCAGTGGGGGGACAAGTGAGGACAGGGAGGCACGCGCGCCAAGGGATGCAGCGAATCTGTGAGTCCTGCAGTTTGTGTAGCTACCGCTGCACACTTGCTGATGTGAGAGACGTACCGCACATCTTACAGCGTGACACTGCTTGGTATCCCGCAGAACTTGTCTCATGCTGCTGTGACACAGACTGCGAAGTCGGTGGTACTAAAGGCGCGTGAGTGTCGATTTTTTTTGTCTCTCGTTTGTGCAATCATTTTGACGGGACTGAACAGAGTCGCGGAAGACGTACCGTGCCGTCCTGTCAGAGCCGAGGCTCGTTGTGCAGCGTTCGGGGGAGAATCTGGGAATGGAACAACCTGCGCCACACCATCCTGCACCTCAGCAACCAGTGTCCGAGCAAACCGCGCCTCAGCAACCTGCGTCACAACTCGAGTCCGTCATGACTCCGTCTGGAATGTCGAGCACGCTGTCATCCCCCGTGTCGGAGTTACCCGCCTCGAAGGCACCCGATGACCCAGTCATATTGCCGAATCAACAGCAAGATGGTTCTCTCTCTCAGCCGTCTCAACAGTCCGCGGTGCAGAAATGCCGGAAGCGGCCGCGCGATGAGGAGGGCCGTGCCGCCGCCGCACTGGCACAGCTACAGCGCCCCCAAAAGAACAAGAGGAAAAGAAGGAACTGACCCGGGTTTATTGTGCTTTCAGGTGTTATTTCATATTCACAAGTCATCGGCTAAGTACCCCCCTGAACTATCCCCAACTGTGTTTCCTCAACCAACCAACCCGGGAGTTGAGAAGTGCTTTCGCGTGACTCGGAGCGTGATGAAATGCAATGGGAAGAGCAGCTCTGGCATGATACGTATACGTTAACACCTGTCGCCGATACGAATAACGTAGCGCGAGATGTGGTGTTACACGGGCGGGGTTTCGAATAGGATGATGAGAAAGATAGGCAAAACTAAAACGGATAGGGTGCGGAAGGAAGAGGAGGGACGAGGCATGCTACCGCGCGCACTAGTGGCGTACGTATCCGTGCGCATCCAAACGCACGAGCCGCGGTAATGATAGTAACAATTGTCGGAATACTTAATGAAATGTTGGAGTCTGGACGTTGCAATGTATCCCATGAATCAACCATAATGAATGGTCCACAATCGATTCACCAGTCAGCACCATAATATCACCGGCATCTCTCCGCTCCTTTATGCACCCCCCTCTCCCCTCTCCCCTCTCCCCTCTCCCCTCTCCCCCACCTCCCCCTCCCTCTCGACCACGCCTAGCGTCCCATTCTTGGCTAACATCTCCCTTCCCCTAACCGCCCCATACGTCTAGGCCTTATAAATGCTTAAAACCGTATACTATCACTGTTTGAACACGATCTTAGAAAAAAACAAAACGGCAGATCAGGTGCGGGACAATATTGATAATAAAAAAAAGGACAGCGTCAACGGCGCCTCAGGTTGGCTCTAAGACTCTACACCAGAAACAGAAGTCTCTTCTGGTCGCGAATCCGCGTGCTTCATGACCTTCACATATACTTTTTAGCCCAGTGGACTCGCCTAGCGGAGATGCGCTTTCGTTGTTAGTCACATCATTCACGTTCGCACCATGAGGAAGGAGCACCCTAACAGCAGTGTGGACCTTTAACAGTAACCCATGGGCGGTGGTAATGCCGCCGCCGTATAGTGCAGCGGTGTGGCGTCATTGTCGGTATGCTGTCGACTGCGTTCACATCCGATTTATATTTGTATGGAAGCATTCGAAAGTCTCGGCTCTTCAAAAGAGGCAGCAGCATTGAGCAGCGTGCGGCCTATCTTGTCGACTGAATTGCTCCAGTGATCCTGCAGGAGAAAAACCACCACATCGGGGCCACTGCTTTGTTCGGCCGCACTAGTGAGCAGCGGTGCCCTGCCCTCGTGATCTATTGCATCCACATCCATACGAGGACAAAGCTTGAGCACCATGGTTTGCGAACACGGTCTGAGCTTGAAGCAGCTGCTGCGCGAAGAAGTAACCAACCATTGTTAGCGACCGCGTGTACATCTCCGTGTTTCAGAAATATATCCAGCTTGGCATCGTACTTACACTCCGCTGCGTAGTGGAGCGGAATTACACCGTCGTGGACTACTGCTCGAGTATGGCTTGGATGTAAATGCGAGGGACAGCCCGCCCCCTCGCTTGATGCGCGCGGCTGTGCGGAAGAGTGTCTGACCCCCCGGGTCAACCGCTTTTGAATTCGCCTCCCGCGCCAGGGGGAGCTTCACTGATCCAATATCGCCGTAACTAAGTCAGCGGGGTCCTCCCTGCGTTACCGATCATACTTACATCCAAACCAAGCCTGAAGACAAATTCAACACGTTCTACCCACCCTCAGGCGGCCGCAGAATGAAGGATTGTCCGACCCTTCTTGTCACAAAT
This sequence comes from Ramaria cf. rubripermanens, assembly GCA_003316465.1. Lineage (NCBI taxonomy): Eukaryota > Fungi > Basidiomycota > Agaricomycetes > Gomphales > Gomphaceae > Ramaria > Ramaria cf. rubripermanens. The sequence goes on from QFFB01000500.1 coordinate 9,318, forward strand.
TATTTTGAGACAATCATCCAGTGACAATACCATCACATCCACATTCCGCCCTCTCTCTGCTGCCTTGTAGAGTACTTACTGTTTGACCCAAGAAATCGGTTACGTTGATGTCTGCTCCATGCGTCAACACCAACGAAACACATCCACCGCTGCGCGCAGCTACTACGTGCATTGATGCTGTTTCTCCTCCATAGTCGTCTTGGCTGGGATCAAAAGATGAAGCCGCGACAACCTGTTACACTGCAACATGTTGTCGTGGCTTCATGATGATTCCAGGAAGATTTCTATGTGCCAGAAAGTGACATATTGGTTGAGATGAACCGTCTTGGCATCCATAAGACTGTCCAAGCTGAACTTGATGCGAAAACGAGACGATGACCCCGTACTTCGTTATATCCAGAAGTTCTCTTATCTCCGACAATGGTGAGAGATGTTCGAGGGCACGGCTGACAGAATCTCCATTGATCGTTATGTCGCCGAGATGGTCGGACCAATGCCCCCAGAAGGTGAGGGAGCGGGCCAATGGGTGTCTTTCTTCGATCTCGTGTATGTCACTCCAATTGGACGCCGAGAGTATCGACAGAAATTTGAAGACAATTTCAGCCAACATAGCGTATGCTTCCGCTGGATGAGAAATCTGACGTGATAGCTCCGCTTATATATCCGAGCTGCTAAGGAGCTCCCTCACCGGAAAATAAGCAAGTACAATCGTATCTTGGCCCCAGTGATCTCGATGTCCATTAATGATGAGCGCAGCTACTGATCAACCTCTTTGAATCAGTGGCAACAAACTTGTCGTCCCAGTAGTTTTCACGCACGTCGTCAATTGTAGCCAACTCTACGATTTGGGAAAGGGTAAGAGGCTGCGGGGAGTATATAACCCATTGCAATACTCGGTGAGTACGATCAGGTTGTGCTTCACCATCTCGCCATCCATTTACTGTCTGCTGAGATGAATGAACTTGCCAATGGACCCAGAGAACTATGAGGTGACAGTCAAGCTAACGAGATGGTCCATAAACACAACCAACTCACATGCCGTGAGTACCCTCTAATGAGTCTCGATGACCTTGTCTCGTAGCTCGGCCGTTTTTAAAAACACGCATTTCTTGTCCCCGGGTGATATGTAATCGTGTTAATAATAAAAATACGCCACCGCTGTATCGGAATTCTTCATGGCCATGAGATCTTCAATGGCAAGAGACCAGTTCACATCGTTTTCTGTCACCTACTGAAAGATGTAAATGTTGTTTATCCCGATATATTCTTTCCTGGACCAACTAGAGAAACAACAGCATTGGAAACAACGTAACATAGTCTGGAGTACTACGCACCATTTCCAGTAATCCAAAATAGCGCTGTAGTCTCGGACCAGATGCCATACTTCCATCTAGTCTTCCCGCGACACCAACCATCCGCCAGAGTCGTCGGAGCCAGATTACATCGCGACGATGTCAGACAATAAGAAAGGGCTCCCAGCACTCGAATGGGAA
>QFFB01000502.1:0-20908 GCA_003316465.1 Ramaria cf. rubripermanens
GCTCGGTCCGAGCCCCCCCGAGGTCCCACACGAAGACCCGGTCTTAACAGTCAATCAACGCCTGCAGATATTAACCTAACTCAGGGTAAGTGAGTTAATATACTACATTTGTTGAGTTGGAAAACTAGAAAAGCACAGAGAATAGTGAGATACTTGATCTGAGGAAGAGTTCAAGCATTGATCTATCTTTTCACATCTTGGGGATTATTGTAATCTTTAGTTCACTTGACCCGCGGTCCTAAGACTCTAAGTAGCTTTCCCCTTAAAGTATCTGGATCCTTGAACGCCTGACATTCTTTGATCTTATTAAGTCATGGCATAAACCTAGAGCTACACGTGTTCAGTTCAATCTCTATTGCTACACTTCCTGTTACAATACTGGTTACAATTGGTCACCGGAGTATAATTTCTTAATTGGGTTCTCCGTTAAAATAGTTTCAAAGCTTATGCATGCTAGTAAAGTCAAATCTTTTGATTGAACTTTATAATTGTGATTAACACCACAGTTTAGAGTTTAGTTCAATGGTTCCAAAACAAAGTCCCAAGTTTAGGGTACCAAGTCGAAGCTTTGTCACAGGACATAGCCGCGCATACGTCACACGTCACACGTCACGTCACACGAAGCAGGGCGATCATCACAAGATGTCACCTGCATTACATCCTAGTTCTTCAGGTTGTATGACTTGTTCTCAGTACCAGTCAACCCACAGCTGTAGTCTCTTTGCCCACGAACGACTGCATTATAGACCATCCAGGTAGAAGGACCATTGCGTGCAGGCTAATAGGTATTATTCCTGTTAGTGCATCTTTATCGCCCGAGCATTGACCTTGGTCCCGAACAATCCTGAGCTTTCGGAAGGTATACAACAATATGTTCCTGAAGCTTTTTAATATCTATGTATTTTTATATTTTTTTTTTTGATAAAAAGAAATAGCTCAAGATTTTTTTTGATTCCTTTGTGAGTGTGATGCTGAATATGGCATGCGCATTGATTAACCAAAGGTGACGTAATGCGGGGGTCAGAGATGGTATATGATAATGTTCCAGAGATTTGGCTCAGGGGTTCCTTCGGCATCAAGATGGATCATCAGCCGAATGAAAGAAGAGAGGTTCGGTGTGTGGTGATGAATTGAGGGAGTAGACAGATAATCTAGTGTAGCTGGCTTGTAGATTGTAGAAATTTGTTGAAGAAGATAGTAGGAAATTTCGAAAGGCAAGTCTGAATGCCCTGAGCTTTTCTAAGTGTATCAAGAGGGATATAATTCTGGCTAAAGAATAACATACAGGAATATCATGATATTTATACAAGAAGGTGTATGGGTGATTTTGGGAATGCTAACAATAGGGACGGAGGTCTGGAAAATTAGTAACTAAGGGGATGAAAGATAGTACAATCTGTGGAGCAAACAGTGCCGGATTTTTGTTTTGGATAGTGGAAAAAATCTGGAAAATAATCAGTCATCAGGGGGAAGAAAATAGTGAATGGGGGAATTGGAAGTATAATTTTTGATGACAAGTAAAAAAAGACAATAGAGAAAAATATCTGTCTCTTTGACATAATAATGTGAAAGCTGCTCCTTCTTCTCCTATTCCATATGTGATCTGATTATTGGAGATGTTTGATGCGTTCCTTGATCTTAAATTCTGTGTCATTATCATCCTCATATGACCCTCTATAGTCACAACATCCCTTTCCATTCTATTTTTATTATTCCAGCGGTTCAGGTGCCTGCTCGCCATGTAACTGGGCTGATCAATTATCGGTGATGTGTGTACGGGGTAATCACGTGCATTACCCATCTGTCCATACTCGTGATGTCATAGTGCATCTACGACTCACGCGAGTGGGCCAAGACGACAAAGGATGTTGTCTCATGGTTTCCTCCTTGAATATAACAGATAAGATTCCTTTTAAACATTATTCCCAACTTTTTATGACTAAGAGAAAGAAAGAAAAGGGGTAATAAAAGGATAAAAGAAAAAAATGACATCACAATGTTTATTACAGTATCTTTTTATCACAACAAAGCTTACCATGAGTTTGCAGATGTGTTCAGAAAAGCCCAAGCTGATACACTGGCACCACACCATCCCTACGATCTCAAGATTAACCTTGAAGAAGGGACTACTCCTTCAATCAGCCCTATCTACTCACTTTCGGCTTCCAAGCTTAAAGCACTCTGTGAGTTTATTGACAAGCATTTGAACATGGGGCTCATCCAACCTACTTGGTCTCCACATGGAGCTCCTGTGTTGTTCATCAAGAAAAAGGATGGGTCATTACGGTTATGCGTTGACTTCCAAGGTATTAATAAGATCTCAAAGAAAGATCACCATCCATTACCACTCATTGCTGACTTACTAGATGCTCTGAAGTAAGCTTGCATGTACACCAAAATCAACCTCAGGCATGCCTATCACCTCATCTGAGTTGGAGAAGGAGACAAATGGAAAATCACCTTTAGGACTCATTATGGGTCCTTTGAATGGTTAGTTATGCCTTTTGGTCTCACTAATGGACCTGCTGCCTTTCAAAGGTTCATGAATGACATCTTTGCTGACATGCTTGATGTATGCGTGGTAGTCTACCTGGACGTCATACTCACCTACTCCAATGACCCATCCTCGCACGAGCTTCATGTCAAGGAAGTACTTCAGCGACTTCAGAAACATGGCCTATTCACCCAAGAGGACAAGTGCGAGTTTCACCAAACTAGGGTTAAATTTCTTGGCTATATCCTCTTGCCCAAGGGTCTCACTATGGATGAAGCCAAGGTTAAAGTTATCCAAGAATGGCCTGAACCTCAGAAGGTCCACAACATCCAATCCTTCCTTGGGTTCACCAACTTCTACTGACATTTCATTCACAACTACTCCACCATTACTGTACCCCTCACATGACTTACCCACAAGGGCACCCCTTGGAACTTTGGTGAGGACTGCCGATGTTTCTTCAAGACATTAAAGAAGGCCTTCACTACTGCTCCTATACTGACCCATTGGATTCCTGATCAACCCTTGATAGTAGAGACAGATGCCTCTGATTACGCTCTCCCTGCAATACTCTCACTCCACACCTCGGAAGGTGAGGTTCACCCAATCACCTTCCATTCCCGAACTTTTACTTCAACTGAGCTCAACTATGATGTTCGTGATAAGGAACTCATGGCCATATTTGAAGCTCTCCAGCGGTGGCAACACTACTTGGAAGGCTCGGCTGACCCTGTCAATGTTATTATGGACCACAAGAACCTTGAATACTTCTTGACTACAAAGCTATCAACACATCGTCAAGCTCGCTGGTCCAAATACCTTGCTCAGTTCAACCTTGCGATTCATTTTTGACCTGGTTGTCTCAGTACCAAGCCTGACTCGCTCACTAGATGCTAGGACATCTACCTTAAAGAGGGGAATAGCAACTATGCCACCATTAACCCTCAAAACTCACGGCCTGTGTTTACTCAACACCAGCTGGCTTCGTCCCTTTGAGCTACTAATCTAGCCCCTACTGTTCTGCAAGCAGCCACCTTACTTGACACTGAGAAGATCTGAACTGACATCCTCGCAGCCCTCGCTTTGGATGCAGTAGCCAAGTTACACCTTAGGTCAACCTTGGACCTGAGATGGACTACTAACTCTGAGGGTTTGCTTTTACTTGACAATCGAACTTACATTCCTGAGGCTTTAGACTTACAACTTTGCATACTGCAATACAAGCATGACCACCCACTCTTGGGTCACCTTGGGGTCAATAAGACCTTGGAACTGATCTGATGAGACTATGCTTGGCCAGGGATCAGATCCTTCGTTAAGGAGTATTGCAAGACGTGCACCACTTGTATGTGCAGCAAGCCTCAATGTCACAAGCCTTACAGCTTTCTCAAACAATTACCCATGCCCGAGAAACCTTGGAATTCCATTTCCATGGACTTCATTGAGCAGCTCCCTGTTTTGTCAAGCTTTACTGCCATCCTAGTGATCGTTGATCATTTCACTAAGCAGGTTATATTCATCCCCACCACTGACACCATAACCTCACAAGAGCTTGCTCAACTTTTCATCCTCCATGTCTTCTCCAAGCATGGAGTTCCTGAGCATGTAACCTTAGACAGGGGTTCCAAGTTTGCCTCACATTTATGGTGATCCTTAGGCAAGGCCCTAGATATGAAGTTGCACTTCACCTCAGGTTATCATCCCGAGGGTGATGGACAGACCAAGTGTGCTAATCAAACATTAGAACAGTACCTCTGAGTCTACTGCAACTATCAACAGGACAACTGGGCCTTGCTGTTACCCCTTGCCAAGGTTCATATACAACAATGCTCCAAGCATGACCACTGGCATATCACCCTTCTTAGCCAATAAGGGTTACCACCCAAACCTTGTGGTCTACCCCGAGTGTGACCTTGCCTCGGCCCAAGCCTGAGACTTTGTGGTTGACCTAGACGAGCTGCACCAGGGACTTCACCAAACCATAACTGAGGCTCAATGAGCTTACCAAGCTTCAGCCAACATTAAGTGACTTCCTGCTCCTGAGTTCCCGATAGGATCCTTCGTGTTCATCAGAGCGCGACACTTCAAAACTACTTGGCCCACTAAGAAGCTCACCAAGAAGTTCTTGGGTCCTTTTGAAATTATTGCCTAAGCTGGTACTCACTCCTTTACCTTGCGACTTCCAGACTATGTGTGAGCTGTTCACCCTGTATTCCATGTCTCCATGCTCAAACCAGCCTTGCCTAACACCATTCTGAACCGAGTCCAACCTGCACCCCCTCTGGTAATTATCGATGGCGAACCCAGGTTTGAGGTTTCCGAGATCATTGACTCGAAAATTGATAACTGAAGAAGAAGCTGCAAGCTACTATACCTTGTATGCTGGACTGGTCATGAAGGTACTGACAAAGAAACCTCATGGATCCTCGCTTCTGAGCTTGACCACATGGTGGAACTGGTACTTGATTTCCATAAGGCTTACCTAGCTAAGCCTGGACCCTTGGCCAACTTATAATTTCTTATCTCTATGACCCAAGGTAGTTTACTTGTCTCAGAGAAAATCAAAGAAAACCAAGAAAGCTGTTTGATTACAAGTCCTTTTACTATTTACTACCATTCTTCATCTTCATCTAGATTTACCACCATCCTTAGCAACTTCTGGTAGTTGATCTCCCTTCTCATCCTTAAGAATTCTTCATCTGCTGTCCTCCTTAATCTGTTACTCTCTTTCACCTCCTCTGTTAGCCTGTCTAGCTTATAACCTAACCCTTTTACCACCTCCAACAGTTCCCTTCTTTCTTCCTTCCTCTCCACTTTCCTTTCCACCTTACCATTCCTTATCCTCTCCACATGACTCAACTCCTTTGCCTGAGCTTCTCTGACCTCGGCCTCCTTGGCCAAGCCCCCTGCCCCTGCCTCCATCTTCTGAGCCCGATCCTTCTCCTTACCCATTACCCAATCCTCCTCGCTATCCTCCACCACTCACTTCGACTTTGCCTTTTTCTTTGGTTGAACCTCCTCATCACTGCTTATCCTGCTTCTGCTTCTCCTTACCTGAACCCTTGGCCCCATCCTTGCCTGAGCTTTGGGCCTTCTCCTTGCCCTTGTCCCTAAACTTGTTCTGACGATGCCACTGCACAATCGAACACAGTACAGCCCGCGTCTTGTGCCAGATGCAGGCCCCCAGATTGATGTTCCTGTGGTTGGAGACAACATATCAGAGGCATGAGTTGCCCCACGTTTTGCAAGTGGCACAGACTCACTCTGCAATGCTGTTAGATCCCTGAGATCTAACACTGAGACTCCAAACCTTTGGACCTCCAAACCCCAAAGTGAATATTATATTCTGTTTAAGTTCTTGTTGTTTGCCTCTTAAAGTATAATCCTCATTCATGACCCAAAGTAAAATACTTGTACCTCACTCAATCCAAACCTCCGACCCTATGTTAAGACTGGGGTCTACGTGTGGGACCTCAGAGTGAGCTTGACCGAGGGGGATCAGTAAGGGCTCAGCTTCAGCTTGTATGCTGTGCCATCCACTAGTGCATGTGCCCTTAATTTTGGAGCGAGGTTGGACAAGAGGAGCAGGAGGACTAAGAGGAAATGGAGCAAGAAACTAAATAAAGGATTCAAAGGGTATCTAAGTTGAGTTCTGACTGAAGAGTGAAGCACATACAGAACACAGAACAAGACTTATATACAGATAACAGAAGAACAGGGTTGGACAAAACTAACTGGGAGAATCAAAATGAAGCTCAGGGACAGATAAAAAGCAGGGTTTGGGGAAGAGGGATATAGGGAACAGGGGTCAGGCTTGGGCTTGGACTACTTTGGGACAGGCTTGGGACAGGGTAGTTACTGAATGGGGTCACTGGAGATCCACAAGGGACTGGATCACAACACAGTTGCGGAAGATGTTTCCGGTCAGCGGAAGACTGATAGCATTTCTGGGCCACGGCAATGTTTTCACAGAGGTGTTGGTGGAGCTCATCAAGGTCCACAACAAATTCATAGGCATGAGCAGAAGTGAGGTCCCATTTGGGGTGGACAGTGAGGTTTGGATGGTAGCCCTTGTTGGTGTAGAATGGAGAGATGCTAGCAGTGGCACTAGGGGCATTGTTATATGTGAATTCTGCTAGCAGAAGGAGGTCAGACCAATTGCTATGCTGATAGTTGCAGTAGACATGGAGGTACTGCTCAAGTGTTTGATTAGTATGTTCCATCTGGCCATCTCCTTCTGGGTGGTAGCTGGAAGTGAAGTGCAGCTCCATGTCTGGGGCCTTACCCAAGGTGCGGAAGAAGGATGAGATGAATTCCAAGTTGTGGTCAGAAGTGATGTGGGATGGAATGCCATGCTTGGAGAAGACATGGATCATGAAGAGTTGTGCAAGCTAAGTGGCAATGATGGTGTCATAAGTCGGAATGAAAATGGATTGTTTGGTGAGTCGGTCTACAATGATGAGGATAGTGTCATAACTGGAGGATGTGGGAAGCTTTTCAATGAAATACATTGAGATTGAATTCCACAGTTGTTTTGGGATTGGAAGTTGCTTGAGAAGACCGTAGGGTTTGTGGCACTGTGGCTTGGACCGCATACATGTAGTGCAAGACTTGTAGTAGTCCTGTACCATAGTGCAGAGGAGGGGCCAAGTGTAGTTGCGTCATACTAGGTTGAGGGTCTTGTTTTGACTGAGGTGTCCTGAGAGCAGATGATCATAGGACTGCTGGAGGATGCAGAGTCGGAGGTCGTTGACATCTGGAACATAAATCCAGGTTTTGTAGCAGAGTAGGTTATTGGAGTCAAGAGACCATCTGGGACTGGAGGGGTCGCCGAGGTGTTTGGAAGAAAGGGGGTCGGAACGAAGTGCAGAACAGATGTCAGAATTAAGTCATTGGGTGTCCATGATGATCAAGGCAGGGAGTAGCAGAACGCAGAATGCAGTTGCTCAGAGGGATGATGCCAGCTGTTCATTAGTGAACATGGGGTGGAAGTTGTGAGGATTAATACTGGCATAGTCGCTACTCCCATCTTTTGGGTAGATGTCCCATTGTCAAGTAAGCGAGCTGGATTTTGTTCTGAGCTGTCCAGGACAGAAATGGATCACCATGTTGAATTGTGAGAGGTATTCAGACCATCAGACTTGTCGGTGAGTGAGGAGTTTAGTGGTAGCAAAGTATTCCAGGTTCTTGTGGTCTGTGACAACATCAATCAGGTAGGTTGGGCCTTTGAGGTAGTGTTGCCAAATTTTGAACATGTTAAGTTCATGAACGTTACCCAGAACTTTGGAGGTTGGAGACTTGGAGGTTGGACTTCAAAGCAATACGAGGGGGGTAGGGACTTGGCTTCAACTTATGGGTTGCGCCACCTACTATCATTCAGTCCCTAATTTCAGAGATCGGAGGTTTGGAGGTTACTCAGAGGTTCAAACTCAGAAGTATCACTAGTAGTATCTAACTACAGAGACAGTGATGTGAGAAGACTGGAGGTTGGTAATGGGGAAATAAGTTGATATTTGAACTAAAGGAGCAGATACAAGATTGGAGGACTATTAATACCTCATAACCTAATTGTATCCTAAGAACATATAACAAGAAAGACATAAACATAGAACAAGAAGGATATAAGAGTTGAATAATAATTAGAGTTCGGAATAGGGTCAGAGGTTTGGATCAAGTGAGGTACAAGTATTCTACTTTGGGTCGTAAATGAGGATTATACTTTAAGAGGCAAACAACAAGAACTAAAATGGAACATAATAGTTACTTCAGGGTTCAGAGGTCCAAAGGTTCAGAATCTCAGTGTTAGATCTCAGGGATCTAACAGAATGCTTCGAATATTACCAGTAATTCCTTGTCGTGGACATTGTAATTGAGTTCTGGAGTGGAAAAGGTGCAGGAGTGGAAGGCAATTGGGTGGATTTCTCTGTCTTCCGGGGAAATCATTGAGAGGATCACTGCAAGGGTGTAGTTAGAAGTGTCAGTCTCAAGAACAAGTTGGGCTTTGGGAACCCAGAATGCTAGTATCAGTGCCATGGTGAAAGCCTTCTTGAGGGTTTCAAACATGGAGCAACAGGGCTGAAGTTCCACAGAATACCTTTCCTGGAGAGATGTGTGAGCAGAACGGTAATGTCAGAATAGTTGTAAATGAAACATTGGTAGAAATTTGCAAATCCTAAGAAAGATTGAACATCCTTGACACACCGCAGTTCCAGCCAATCTTGAATAACCTTGATCTTGTCTTCCACCATGGTAAGGCTGTTGGAAGACAGGATGTAGTTGAGGTCGACCGTGTTGTGGTGAAACTTGCACTTTTCCACTTTAGCATATAGCTTGTGCTTGTGGAGTCGGCGGAGGACCTCCTTGACATTGTTGCAGTGTTGTTCTGGGTTGTCAGAATATATGAGGATGTCATCTAAATACACAAGAACATAAACATCAAGTAGGTCAGAAAAGATATCATTCATGAAACATTGGAAAGCTATGGGAGCATTGGTGAGGCTGAACAGCATGACCAACCATTCAAAGGAGCTGTAGTGGGCACAGAAGGTGGTTTTCCATCTGTCACCTTCACAGAGATGAACTAGGTGATAAGCATGCCAGAGGTCAATCTTGGTGTAGATCTTGGCCTTGCACAGAGTATCCAATAAGTTGGAAATGTGCAGAAGCAGATAACGATACCTTTTGATGATGTGGTTGAGGCCACGGAAGTCAATGCAAAGGTGGAGTGTTCCATCCTTTTTCTTGATGAAGAGGACAGGAGCGCCATGCAGAGACAGGGATAGATGGATGAAACCCATGTTGAGGTGTTCATCAATGAACTCTCAGAGGGACTGAATTTCACTCTGGGAGAGGGAATAGATCAGACCCAATGGTGGAGCTGAGTTTTCTTCTAGTTTGATCTTCAGGTTGTAGGGGCAATGTTACACAGGAATGTTGGCCTTGGCTTTGCTGAATATCTCAGAGAAGGAGTGGTAGTCTTCTGGGATGGAAGACATATCCACAGGGGCAGAGGCAGAAATGGAGCAGGCCTTTGCATAGGTGGGGTCAGAGAGTTGAAGCTGGAAGGTTTGCAATCCTTCTTGTTTCTTGGCACAGCAGAACATGGCTGCATTCACCAGAGTGATTTGGGGTGCTTCGAGCTTAGGGGACAGAGGGCATACTGGAGGACCGGAGTGCAGAGATGAGTCCACAGGTGGATGCTGGAAGGAGGTGGTAGCCATCCTCAGTGGAAAAGATGTTGGAAGAGACAGAGTGGACTCTGGGGTGCGGAACTTGATATGACCTGAAACCCAGTCAATCAATGGATTGTAGCAGGCAAGCCAATTATGTCCTAGCATAATGGAGCAGCTAGTGTCAAGTGGAGTAACGTAAAATGTAACTTGTTGGGTGTCTCCAGTTGCAAAATGGATGGACAGGTCCACCACCTCATATATCTCCAAGTTAGAGGAACTGTCAAAAAGGTAGAGTGGAATAGATGGAATTTTAGAGGTACAGAGTTTATGTTTGAGTGTGAAGTTGGAATCAAGGAAGCAGTGAGTGGAACTGGAATCTACCAGGGCCTAGAAGGGTGGGCCAATAGTGGTATCAGAGGTGAGCAGAATTATGAGGGAGTTGGAAGTGGAAAGAGTGGATGCATTGAGTCGAACCTTGTTGTTCACATGAATGGGGTCAACACAGCCCTCAGCTCATGCAGAGGTTGGAGGACTGCTGACTGTTTTTTTGGGTTGGGTGCAGTTTTCACCTTGGGTTTGTCTTCCATGGCCTTTGCAGCCCATCCTTTGGACTTGTTTGTGGAAGAGTTGGATTTGGGGCATTCATACACCATGTGACCAGAGTTGCCACAGAAGAGGCAAAGGTTGTTGTCCATGCGGCATTGCTGTTCCTGGGTAGTCAATTTGCCATCCTTTCCTAACTTGTTGGAGAGGTCAGGAGTGGTTTTGCAAGTGTTGGTGTTTGAACCAGAAGTGGTTGCATTACCACACAGAGCAGGAGTGTTGTTCCAGTTTCTGAAAGTGGAACCAGAATTGTTGGAATTGGAAGTCTTTTTGAGCAAGTGCTGTGGTTTCTTGTTGGAGGATTTCACTGTCTTGGAGGTGTTCTGACTAGTGTTTTCACAGGATATCTTGGAGTGTCATTCCCAGTAACAGGAATCAACAGACTGGGCTAGCGTACAGAGTCTGGCAAGAGTGTTGGGTTTACTGATGCAAGCAATTTCATCTTTGATGCAGGACAGAAGAACAAGGTAGAACTGTCAGCATAGTGCAGCTTCGCCCCATTGGACTTTCAGAGCAAGTTGCTAGAAGCTGACAATGTACTTTGCAATCTTGTGAATTTCTTACATGCGGAGCTTGTTGAGTTCATTTTCAGCATCTGCTTCTGCATTGAATGGACCAAAGTTGGTAGTTGGAATAGTCATCTGCCCAATCTGGGGCTTGGAAGGGGTCCATTAGTGCAGGCTTGAAATAGTTGAGTGCTGTTCCACACAAATAGGGGAGGGCATAGTTGACCTTGACAGAATCCTGTTGGAAAGCATCAGGGCGGTCATGGAAGTTGAGCTGGAGTTGGATGAGGAAGGGTTGTAGTTTCTTTGGGTTGGAGCTGTCAAATTGATCCAGTTCACAGATTTTTGTCGGAGGGTTAGCTGGGCAGGGTGCTTATAAGTTTCTAGCTAGCAGTGCAATATCCCATGTGAGGTTGTTGGCCTGGGCCGCAGGTACAGGATGTCCAGGGGGGTTATGTCATGACTGCTGTTTTCCACACCCTGAGTTCAGTGAATTCCATTGATCTTTTTAGCGCCCTTCCATCACACCAATAGTGACAAGGCCTCAGTCAATCTCACTCCTATTCGCTGGTCACCAAACATGATCTTCACCATTGTACCACAATACTTTGCCCTTGTTTCACATCATTTGCAGTCCCCTTGCAGCATGCAGGGCCACCAAGGACAAGCAGCAGCCCAGTTTAACCGACGGGTTTCACTCCTAGACCCCATCCATCCTCGTGCCCCATAAAGGTTGTTTAACCCTGACTCCATGTCATAATCCATGCTCTAATTCCACGGTGTTCTCACCCTTCTCAATCCATCTCCCCCTGCATTTGCTCTTTACTATAAGTACCTCGATTCCACATGTATAATTCCCTAGTTCGATTATTGTACTTCTACCTCATTATTTGACCTCTTACTAGTAGAAAAAACCTTAAGTGCAACGACCTACTCCCTTATCGGTAGTGGTGCCTAATGGTGAGCTCAAACCTTTGATCTTGCTCGCTACACCCCCTTTGGGGCCATCGCCAAGACCGCTATTCGCAGCACTTCACAGGAGTGTTTGGATCATCAAAAGGAACACCCGAACCAGGGTGACCTTTCCTAGAGGACATGCGCGATTCATCATGTACTAATCTTGGGTTATTTGCTACGACTGTAGGCCCATGTCAGAATTACACTGACATTCTACCTTTGCCCTAAATTCCAATCTTGACAGGTTACTGCCAGGGGGTCTGCCACCTGGGAGGCCTCCAGGACCTCCAGGGGGACCTCCAGCAGGGTTGTGGTTTCTCAGAGCAGGAGCAGAATGGTGCAAACTTCTGTTATCAGGAAGGTTGCTATCCCCATTGCCGTTGTCATCATCGCCATCTTAAGGGGATTCATGATATTGTTGGAAGGGCCTGGGCACAGTGGTGTTGCATGGGCTATCCGAGCAGTATAGAGTCCAACCATTTTGACGGTGCCAGTGCAAGTGGCAGTAGTTGTTGGTTAGGGGGGCATGGTGAGTGTTGAGACTTGAAGTTTGAATATACTGTTACAGGTGTGTAAAACCATAAGACTGAGAGAATGGAAGATGGATTGGAAGGGACTTCAGCTTCAGCTTATGTGCTGCGCCTCTTGAACAATCACAGGGTCCCAAGGCTTTGGAACAGAGGGGTCAAGTAAGGTAACACAGTTCCATGGTACATGTGGAAGTGTAAGAGGAACCTCTGTGCAGCTTGTGAAATCCTTGTGAACTCCTTGTGAAGCCTTCACACCTTACATTCCACTCCATGCAAACATTCCCACACCCTGCAAAGTCCTGCAAAGTGCATGTGAAGTATTTGCAGCCTTGCTGAAGTGGACATGAGGGGAGCTCTGGCAAAGTCCTACGAAGTACTATAGAGTCTTTTAAACTTGTTAAGTTCACGGACATTACCCGGAACTTCAGAGGTCGGAGACTCGGAGGTCGGACTTCAAAGGTATGCGAGGGGGATAGGGACTTGGCTTCAACTTATGGGTTGCGCCACCCACTATCGTTTGATCCCTAATTTCGGAGATCGGAGGTTCGGAGGTTCGGAGGCTGACTAGAGGCTCGGACTCGGAGGTATCAAATAATAGTATCTAACTATAGAGAGAAATGCGAGAAGACTGGAGGTGGTAACGAGGAATTAAGTCGATATTCGAACTAAAGAACTGGATACAAGTTTGGAGGACTATTAATACCTCGTAAGCTAATTGTATCCTAAGAATGTATAACAAGAAGGATATAAGAGGCGTATAACAAGCGGAGTTTGGAATAGGGTTGGAGGTTCGGATTGAGAGAGGTGCAAGTATTCTACTTTGGGTCGTGAATGAGGATTATACTTTAAGAGGTAAACAACAAGAACTAAAACGGAACATAATAGTTACTTCGGAGTTTGGAGGTCTGAAGGTTCGGAGCTTCGGTGTTAGATCTCAGGGATCTAACAAAACTCCTGCAAAGTCCTTGCCCCCTATGTTCCACTCCATGCGAACATTCCCATGCCCTGCCGAAGTCCTGCAAAGTGCATGCAAGGCATACACTCCCCAGCCAAGGTCAAACCCACCAGTCATTGCTTCAGCAACGGGCCTCTTGCCTCTAGAGTGTCACAGGGCATTCTCCCAGCAGCTCTCAAACACCTACTTTGGCCCTGTCTGTATTTCAGCACCCCTGTGGCTTAGGTGACTCAGGCTTTGGAGGTGCAGAGTTATGATGCCTGAAGTATATAGTTGTTAGCTAGTGGGCAGAGGGATCCTCAGAGTTTTCTCTTAGGATTTCCCCTTTGCCAGGTATGCTGTTGTGTTGTATCTAGTTGTATATGACTTAGGATTTCCCCTTTGCCAGTGCACCACTTGAGTATAGAGCATCTGCTTAGGTTGCCCTTACAGGAAGTGCGAAAGTAATAGTGGAAGTGTACTAAGAACACTATGGAAGGTTAACATGGGAATGTGATCAATATTCAAACTGAGGTTACTTAGTACAAATACAGGAGTTTATATACTAGGGGGTACATGTAAGGAGGTAACAATAATGAGATCCGAGTTGGAGTGGAAGAGGTATTCAATACAGATCACAAGTGGAGCTGGGGATCATAGGGCAGGGGGGGAATGTAAGTAGGATATCTAAAATAGGTACCCACCATCCATCAGTATGGGGACACAGACATTCCACGAGGAACAAGGTACCCTTGCTGATGGAGGGGCCATGAGGATTGGAGAGCTGAGTAATGGTAGGGTAGTAATGGAAGGGATAGTGTGGAAGGTGGAATGGGAGTGCAGAATGTACAGATGTAACATATTGGAAGAATGTGTGGGGTTGTCCTATTGACCTTGATCTTCTTGGAGGGCAACACTGGTGATGAAGCCACAACCTAAAGATACTCAAGGAGATAAGAGCCAATACAGGATAATGACCAACTGTGCAGTGGATATCCTTAGTCTATAGTACTATCAATGCTAGATACATGGGGACTTGCCTGTGCAGTGGATATCCTCAAAGATCAAGCTGAGGAGATGCCACCACACCAGCTACAACCTTATCACTGCACTGGCAATGCTTACATATTCAGGGGAGATATAAACTCATGGAAAGTGATAGAAGATCTGGAAACTTGGAGAACTGAGACTTTGGAAATCAAACCAGTGAACCATGACAGTATCTCAGTACCACCTGCCTACTCTCACGGCATCTTAACATCTCACCAGTAACTTGAGATGGTCATTACTAGACATACGATTTACTATTATGATGATGTATCAATAACTTTCCTGGCATGTATTCTATTCACACTATACTGATATCATGTTGATATCTGGGTTTGATAGATTGAGAATAGCCTTTACAAACTTCATACCTCACCTCTTTGGTCCTCATAAATCATATTATCCAACATGTTAGCCATGCCCTCAAATGAGGGAGAAGGGTGTACTGACAAGGGAAAGTCCAATGAGAATCCCATTTGTCTCCAAGAGCCATTAATGATCTCCAAGTTCAACAACCTTCTGTGCTAGTTTTATAGGTAAGTATAATACCATTTGCATCACAAGCTCTTACTAATGATAGTGTCAGATCCAAAGCACCTGTTCAAATGCCAGATATTAAAGTGCTAAAAGATATTCTTGAGCTTTCCATGTTTCTAGAAATGAATTTTGCAAATACCTTTGCCATTCATGTTGTGATAAAGAAAATACGAAAATATTTATAAAAATATTGCTGTCAAATTCATGTTAAATCCCAGAAGACTAATGCAATATTTGGACATTTTATTGGATTTTATTTAGAGACTAAAACACCCATAGCAGTTTAGACACTGCTGGACCATTCACTGGCCCTGTAACGCCCACTACATCACTGGATTGAGAACGGATCATGGATTGGATCACATATGTCATTACCTCACATGATCACTAGATCAGCTCGCTTACATAATTACCAAACATTCAGTGGAACAAGTAGAAACCAAATATACAAGTTTTCGGTACCCATGCTTCACATGGTGGGTGTTGCCTGTTTAATTGATTGGTAGTTTAATGCATCTCACTAAGTCACACACATTGTGCTAAGTCAAATCTATCAGGTTCAAGTAGCTCTCAGTAATACATACATCTTTATATACAATTTGGGAAAGTCAAGTTCAAGTAGCTCTAAGTAATACATCTTTATATACAATGTTAGTGGTTTCAGTGCCCTCCTCAAGCAACACCGCTACTCTCCTCCAATTTGTTCCCCTTGAGACACCCACATAAAACTGCCCATGTCCAAACACTGCATATCTCAAATCCAACCCAACTGTGCCCAGAGTCTGTCCTTGAGCCTTGAGCCTTGTTGATGGTCATTGCAAAGGCCAAACACACTGGGAACTGCCTCCTGTGTAGCTCAAATGGCAACTCTCCCTCAGATGGTGAGATGGTAATCCTGGGAATAAAGGTAGTTTGTCCAGCACATGGTCCTGTGATGATCCTCACCTCCAACACTTTATTCCTCATCTGCACCAAGTGCAGTCTTGTCCCATTGCACAGGCCCTTTCTCTGATCCAAATTGCGCAATAGCATCAAAGGTACTCCAGGCTTGACCTGCAAGTGTGCAGGAGGAAGACTGCCCATTTCTATGGAATTCAGATACTCCATGGGATACTGATACCCATCCTCAGAGCCTTTGATGGAATCTGCACAGTGGAAGACCTGCTCTTCACCTGGAAACTCTCCAAACACCAGAGAATTGATGTCATTGACCTCAGAATTCCTTGGACAGAGGATACCCCTCTCCAAAAAATAATTATCCTGGGCAGGCCTTCCAATGCCAGGATATATTTCATGGATGAGATCAGACACTGTAGGACCACAGTGTTATGATCCGGTTCCTCGCGGATCTCTGGTAACCTTTTTTGGCCACTAACCCCGTCCCGAGCCTGCGCCCCGAGCCCGACCTTACCCGAGCCCATCCCAAAGTAGTCTGAGCCCGAGTCCGAGCCCGAACCCCGTTTCCCCTCCGTTCCCGAGCTTCATTACGATTCCTTAGATAGTTTTGTCTGACCCTGTCCCTCTGTCCTCCGTATATAAGTCTCACTCTGTATGTACTTCGCTTTTCAGTCAGAAATCCAACTAGATACCCTTCGAACCCTTTACGAGTTTCTCGCTCCAATTCCTCTTAGTCCCTCAGCTCCTCTGGTCCTGATCTCCTTCCGAATTCAAGGGCACGTGTAATAGTGGATGGCACAGCACATAAGCTGAAGCCCAGCCTTCCCTAGTACTCCTCGGCCAAGCTCAGTCTGAGCTCCCCCGAGGTCCCACACAAAGACCCGGTCTTAACACACAGACCATGTGTTGGGGGAGTGTGAAGGTATGATCCAGTGGGAGATCTTTTCCCTCACCAACCCACTGGAGCCATTCTGCAAACCGGATGCTTTCAGGATCATTTCTATCCATGTGCATGTTCTCAGTGAGATGGAGGACTGTTATCCTTGGCCAAATAACTGATCTCTGAAGGCATGCTCCTACAATGTCCTCCTTGGTGCCATTAGGGACAATGGGGAAAGTCTGCTGAAAGTCACCTCCAAATGCCACTGATACCACCAAAGGGACGGTCAGGCTGGTCAAGGAAATCTCTGAGGGTCCTGTCAACAGCCTCTATGGCAAAGCGATGTTACATTGCAGCCTCATCCCAGATGATCAGACTGGTCTGTCTCAACAAGTCAGCCTTCTCAGAGTTCTTCTTCATGATCCAGAAAGAGTCCTCATAGATAGGGATGGGGATTTCCAATGTGCTGTGAGCAGTGCAACCATTTATGAGCATGATTGAAGATATTGCAGAGGAGGTTACACAAGCACAATCAGACTCTTCCCTCTGCAGGAGTGGACCAGAGTATTCTGTATGAAAGATTTGCCTGCACCACCTGAGCCAGTGACAAAGAAAGTCTTTCCCTGAGGTTTCCCATTAGCATCTCTGGCCAGTGCAGATGCCAATATCTGATCATGGACATTCAGTTGACCTGGATTGAGCCTGGCAACATCCTCAATAGCCCTCAGGCCCTCCTCAACAGGGTCATAGTCCCTCTTCTCAGCTATGAACCTATTCTCAACCAGGTGCTCCCAGTCACCTTCCACCTGAGGCATACCTGGATACTGACTCAAGGACTTTCCAGTCTGCTGGAGGATTTTGTCTATGAGGAAGAGGCCAAAGTCATGAACCTGAGCATCCTGTGGATCCTGGAGATGGTGTCTGGTCTCAAGCCGATATCTGAGGTCATCACATATGTGCTGCTTGAAGCTGTCCCAGAGTGTTCTGGGTTCTGAAGGAAAGCAAAAGGCCAGGATGGTGACAAAGAGGTGTCTGAGCTGAGAGCCAGTTTTCATCTCACTGGCCTCCCAAAGACACATTGACCACTCCCTATCATCCTCCAGAAGACCCCTTGCCAGACAGGCCTCCTTGTAGGTAGGATATTCTGTGCCATCTACCAACCTGAGCTCCTCAAAGGACCTTACCCCCTTGACCACTGTGAAGAGAGTGTGCAAATAAAAGTGCTCTCCTGAGGAGGGGCCTGCAAAATGAATGTGACCAATGCTATATCCTCTTTGGCAAGGTTTCCATGCCTTTGATGCTTGGTGCCAAGTGAAATGCTTGAGAAAATCCACATAGAGCACATCACATGCATGAGGGTAATTGCCATTGGCCTCAAAGTAAGCCATGAGCTTGGTCTTTGACCTCTCTTCCCTGTCCAGGATGGTGACCTCATCAGTGTTAGGATCAAAGGTGATCATCTGCTGGTCCTTCTCATGGACTGGCAGTGCCATGACAGCAGGCACCTGGGTGTGAATCTCCCTCTCTAGCAACCTCCAACAGGCCTCATGAGCACTGACGTGGCGAGTGTCCAGGTACTGTTGTATTTCATCCTTGCTGACACCAAACTCCATGGTGGTGCAATCATACCCCTTGTAGAGATACTTGTGGATATACTTGATGCACAACACATTGCAGGTGAGTTCAGTGTTGATATGGCACAGGAGCATGAGCAAGAGGATGGAAGAGTATGGAACCACCCATCTATTGTCCATCATGTGACCTCTCACATTGTGCTGTCTGCCATCATTGCGACGATGATACTTTGAATATCCATCCCCATCCATAGAGGTTTCCTCACAGAAAGGCTTTGGAAAATGTTTGCTGCACTTGCCATCTTTCATGCAGGGTACCCTTGGATTCTGATCACCACATGGACCATGAGTCCTCATGTCACAGACCAACTTGTAGAGCAGAGGATGGGTCTCTTTATCAGGAAACTCCACTTAAATCATAGGCTCAATCTCATGTGGATGTCTGATCTTGGAGTCTCTGTCAAACCAAATGAGGAGGTGCATGTGTGGGAGGCCTCTCCTGGAATTCTATGGTGTGGACGCAAGCAATGGTGGCCCCAAATATGTTTTGCTTGACAATCAAGTCAAGGAGGTATTTCTTTTTGAGATGGAATGCCCTGGTGGCCAAGTCAGTGAAGGGATTATGAGCAACTCTGTGCAGTAAGTTCAGAAATTTGAGGTAGCTAAATAAATTAACTCCTCAGTTGCTGTCAAGCACTGAGTATATTCAGAGAAACTACCTAAATAAATTAACTACAAGGTAATTAGTACAGAAAATATAGAGAAACTACAATGGGCTCACCTCCTCAGTTGCTGTCAAGCACTGAGGAGGAGGGGTCTATGCGAGTATATGTCTTACCCGCATATACTGCCCAACCGGCGCCTAAGCGCCCATACTCGTTCGGCGACCGAACTGTCGGTTTGAGCCGAACTATAGGTACACATGACATAGTGATACAGAAAATCAGTAGATCTCGCAAATCAGGCGAGATAAAAATACAAAAAAATCTCAGAAAAATCATTTGAACCTCTCTTGAATATCCTATCAAGAAAAATCCTCCGAAAAAGAGCTTGATAATATATTATGCTTGATTCTGAGGGTATGATGCATATATGCACCCAACAGTCAGGTCTGTCGTGAATGGTCTGTCCAGCCAACAACACATCCTTGATCTCTTTCCAGTTGTGATTGGCAGTCATAGTGATAAACAAATCAGCATGACCTTCCTTCCTTGTAATAGCCAGAGAGTTCTGCATGTTTGCCTGCATGTCCCGTGTACCTCCTTGAAAAGATTGAGGCACAACAGATATGCTGCCTATGTTGGTTGCATTTTGCACATCATCATCCACGCCCAAAAATGCATCCACCACCTTGTTATAAAGCTCAGCACGCAGGGTGGATTGATTTGCCTTGATCCACCTCAGCCTGCCTTGCTCTGCAGAAGCCCAGTTGTCTACAATAAACTGCTGGACTAGTTTTCCACCCCTGAGGAGTGTTGTGGCCTCTCCATGTCTCTGAAAGAGACGATAGGCATAGTACTGTATCTGGGTGACACACCTCTGTCTGGGGTTGTGACCTTGCTCACCCACCACCTGTCCATTGTGATATAAAATATCTGAATGCCACCCCAACTCTCCTTTGGGAAAGAGCAAGACATAGTGAAGAGGGGCATAAGATGGATTGGTATCATACATCCCCCCAAAACAACCCCCTTGCAGCTGGACAATGATATCCCTAGGATCTGATGCAACACCCTCCCCAGGAAGGACAATGGCAATGTCATCTTCGGTAAGGATGTTATACCTCCTGGGATCAGTGTATGCCATATATGTGAGCCTTGCATGAATGCTATGGTTCTGCCCCTGATCCCTGATCCTCTGCATGGCTTGCTTATAGATCTCAACAAAGGGATTACATTCCATGAGCATGTCCTGCAAGTTTGACATGACAGTTGGAGAGAGTGCCACATTATGCTGCATCCTCTGCTGCAAATCCAGTTCTTGATCATATACATACAGCTGAGCATACTGAGGAGGAGCACCCTGAGCAGGAATGAGAGCACCATGGTTATGTGTTAGATCCCTGAGATCTAACACCGAAGCTCCGAACCTTCGGACCTCCAAACTCCGAAGTAGCTATTATGTTCCATTTTAGTTCTTGTTGTTTACTTCTTAAAGTATAGTTCTCTTTCATGACCCAAAGTAGAATACTTGTACCTCTCTCGATCCGACCCTCCGATCCTATTCCAAACTCCGCTTGTTATACGCCCCTTATATCCTTCTTGTTATACGTTCTAAGGATACAATTAGTTTACGAGGTATTAATAGTCCTCCAAAATTGTATCCAGTTCTTTAGTTCGAATATCAACTTAATTCCACGTTACAAACCTCCAGTCCCCTCACATCACTACATCCATAGTTAGACACTATTAGTAGTAACTCCAAGTCCAAACCTCCGGACTACCTCCGATACTCTGACCCCCAAAATTAGGCACCAAATGATAGTAGGTGGAGCAACCCATAAGTTGAAGCCAAGTCCCTACCCCCCTCGTACACTTTTGAAGTCTCCGACCTCCGAGTCTCTGACCTCTGAAGTTCCAGGTAACATCCGTGAACTTAACAGTATATTTGAACTCATTATCTTTATCGTTCATGCCTCCCCGAGCTGTTACTAGAAGTATGGCCCGAGTTGGTCAACCGCTATTCGATGAACCTTCACCATGGGTCAGTCACGCCTCCATCAAAGAAATCCAACATCCCGATGAGGAATGCGATGTGCCTCGCTGATCTCCGATGAA